>CM062104.1:2388618-2439878 GCA_031163375.1 Conogethes punctiferalis
GTATGTTTAAGCCCCCACTAGGTCCTTATTAAAAAAGATCTTTTTGCGAGAAAGTATTAAGCATAAATGTAAAGACAGTGAATACTTGAGAATCTCTTTATCTATTTTTATAATTTTCACAATATTAATGTATATTTCTAAGACTGTACTTACTATAACTTTTCCTGATCCTGAAATATCCATCAGTCGCTTCTTTTAAGCATCCAGACTTTTTCCAAACCTGTATTGTACCTGTACTGTCCTGTAACATTCAAAGCGCAAAAAAATCAAAAAGTTAGTTTTTATGTTTATTTTTATAGTTATTTATTTTAGTTCTCTTCGCGGGTTACCGGGATTCATGATCAGTCTAATTTAGGGCATCTTTACTTATTTATAATGGATATCTAGTTAATGATTTTATAATGAAGTTTTAATATTTTTAAAATGATATAATTAGTTAAGCAATAAAAATTTTGATTCTGTCAAAACACATTTTTCACTAAATTTTTTTTCATACCAATCAATTATACTTACACCAGCTTACATTTATAGTCTCTTCGTAAGACAGCAGGAGATACTCGGGCAGTATTCTTTATGGCCCCATCTCCAATTGCGCAGCTTTCTACTTTTTTGTTATAGTTAGCTCGACTTTATGGCTATCCCTACGCCAGATTGGAAAAGCGACAATGAGAAGCCCAAGTCGTTGTCTGACAAACTCGGCTAAGTAACGGGATCAGTGACCTGTCAGTTGTCCACTGCCATTGCGGCCCTCATCCCTCAACCCCCGGCAGAAACACGACCCGGGTCACTTTGGCTGCGGTCATTCCTATTAGGGTGAGAGGTCCTTCCCCGGACGGGGCGGCACTATTCGAGCGAGATCGCTATTGCCCTACCTCTCTCTCGCCCTTACTTCCTACATTACGAGTTGCAACGATAGAACTGTACATCACTACGAGTATTTAATATCCGCACAGACAGTTAACACACCAATAACGGGTTATCGCTGCGGATCATCATTATCAGCTTATCGCTGCGGGCCATCTGCTGGACATGGGCCCCTCGCATTTTGTTCACCAATTTGGGGCAAACATCTGGAGATCTTACACCAATAAACGCCACACTTGGCAGGGGAGTTGGCGATCGCAGGCGTAGCCGCTCCGGTGACGCTGCATGCCCGTCATTGGCCTGTGCTGTTTAGATACGCCTTCGATTGTCATGGTTATACCGCCACCCAGTCGGTTGCCAGAGCCTCGTCCCAAAGCCTCACCTGCCCGTCAGCCACCCTCAGGTGGCTTGGAGCAAAAAGATGATAGGTTGTTGTCTTAAGACCCTTTTTATTACTTAGACCTACTTATCGAACGAAGGACAGATCAATGACTTCGATAAAAAATGAAGGAGGACCCAGTGTAGGACGCCCGCAAGGCCGCCAGGGTCGCCGCCAGGACGCTGCCAGGCCACGTCAGACATGGCGGTGGCCACTGACAGGTAACTGACCGTACTTGCCCGTTGTCGCGGCATTTTGGGCTTCTCTTATGCTAGGTTTACACACCGTGCCACGCAGCCCGGGAAGCAACCTTGCAAGCAGCTCGGCGAGCAGCCCTGCACTACACACCGCGCACGCACGTGCACATTCAAACAGTCGAACAGCCCGTTCTCATGCTTGTGCTTGTGTTGTGCCGTTGAATGTCGTATATAAACGCGAGCGTGGTAATCGCGAGATTACGCTTTTCTAGCGTAGGGAAGCCATTGTGTGGTGCCAAGCCAAAACGCCAAGCAGTATTTGTTCCTTGCCGTTACGTGCGACGATAAAACAAAACATCACTACTAGTATTATCCAACAAATAAGAGGTTATCGCTCGCTGTTACATAGTAATTAAGCTCTGTTATAATTAAGTATTTATGTATAAATACAGAC
This sequence comes from Conogethes punctiferalis, assembly GCA_031163375.1. NCBI lineage: Eukaryota > Metazoa > Arthropoda > Insecta > Lepidoptera > Crambidae > Conogethes > Conogethes punctiferalis. Next base: position 2,390,513 of record CM062104.1, read on the forward strand.
AATTGTGGTCATTCGGTGTTATAATAGCCTTGTATTATTAACGAAGTGCATTCAAGATGAAGAGTTTGAGTAGATTTGCTTCTAATTGCCTTTTTGCTTGGGGTTGTGTATTCTGAAAGTAAGTTTTCATTTTTTGATTGTAGGTATACCTACGCTAACTAGGATTTTTTTCTTAATTACTACGATGAATGCTATTTATTTTTTATAGTGGCTCGACCTAATGGCTTCCCTACGCCTGATGGAAAGCGAAAGAGAAGCCAAGTCGCTGTGACAACGGGCAAGTAACTGGTCAGTTACTGTCAGTTTGCCACCGCCATGCCGGCCCAACCCCCAACCCCCCGAGCTCCGAAACCCTACTCACCGGCAGAAACACGACTCAGAGGTCATTTGACTGCGGTATTCTTTAGGGCGGAGGTCCTTCCCGGACGGGCGGCTCAATTCGAGCGAAGATTCGCTATGCCCTACCTCTCTTCTATAGGGTTGAGGTCGTCCCCGAGGCGCGGCCTTATGCCGATCTATTGGGGGAGGGAAGGCTCTCTCCCCTTTGTTTTCCCTCGGGGAAATGCATTTCCTACAATCAAAAACAGCCCAGGTGAAAGTCGGACTCGCACGTAGTAGAGGGGAAAAGACAGAAGGAGCCGGCACGAGCGTATATCACGTTCCCGGTGGGCTGCAAAACTGATCTGATTGAACTGATCATGATGATGATGGGAGGTAGGGGAAATAAATAAATATCAGACAACAATCACATACATTGCTCGATACAAAGTAAGTAGCTTAAGACTTGTGTTATGGGTATCAGAACAACGAAGGTACCACAAATAATTACTTAATTCAATTATATAACACCCAGGACACGGAACAAACACAAGTGTTCATCACACCGGATGTTTGTACCGGGTGGAAATCAAACCACGACCGTGGTTCAGAAGGGGTGCATTGCTAGCCAGAATATTGGAGCCATACTTTTAATTTTGTTTTAATAAAGGACCACGGTGTGATATGTTAGTCGATCTGACCATCGGTTTCAAACAGTCACAGCAACACGCAGGAAAACAAAGAAATCAAAATATAATTGTATTATCTTTCAGGTTTAAATGTATTCAGACGGTAGTAAGGCGAGATGTGAGGCCTACTAAAAGGTAATGCAGAATCTGAGGTTCTTAATCCTTGCTTCTAGAGGAGTATTAAATAAATAAATAATATAACCCACATGAACATTTGCCACACTTTAGCCAATCATCGCCATCTAGCCCAAACTAAGCCGAAGCTTGTACTATGGGTACTAAACAACTGATAAACTTACTTAGATACTTTTTTTTTTGTAAATAAATACTGTTATACATAGAAAACACCCAGACCAATACAAACAGACATGTTCATGAACACAAATGTTTGTACTGTGCGGGTATCGAACCAACGACCCTTGGCTCAGAAGGCAGAGGTCACTACCAATGAGCTATCGAGCCAGTCGAGTATAAATAGGCACATGGTCGCCCGCTTCCTGGGAGAGCAAAGCATGTTTTTCTTTACAACAGGTTACATCAAAAGCTAAAACATTTTCCTCTCTCTAAATACTTCTGTAAATTGAAAGTTGCGAACTATCTACAAACCTTAAATTATGCGGAAACCGAATTACTACTTCACCGCCGAAAGGTAACAAAACACTATCTCACACGCACATACATACACAACACGCACACACACACCCACACAACGCGCGCGCGCACACGCACACTCACACACACACATACAATACCACACAACCCCACACGCGCGCGCACGCTGAGCTCACGTACACACACATACAAGATACACACAACACAAAATCTTTCTTTTGGATTAGATTATAATTTAGTGTTTCTCTTCTTTCTTTGTCACCACCTGAATGTTATTATGTATAATATCTTTATCATGTCCACATCGAGTGAGGAGAGTGCTGGCTCTGTAACACAGGCTTATAGCTTAGCTCAGACACCAGTCCTCACAATCCATGTAATTTATGTCTGATCAACTTTATGTACCTAACCTAACTAATTGATTGTGAAAGAAAATAAAGAATTTTTTTTTTTCTGTGGTCGCACACCTTCCAGAATGGAGGGAGGGTATACCCACTAAGCCCCCATTGTTGGCGAACCGTTTCAGACTCCGCCAGTGGGCAGCAACTTGCAGGGATAGGTTACGAGAACAGAAGTATGCGGCTGCGTCCCTGCCTGCAGTGGCCAGCAGATAATGCGGACTTATAGACTCGTTGGTTACATATCATCATCGGCCTATCGCCGTCACTGCTGGTTATAGGCCTCTCCAGTTGTTCGCCATTTTGGGCAAAACAGCTGGGACTTTACCCTTTGCTGATCCGCAGCGCGTAGCTCCTCGCTCCGGTGACGCTGCTGCCCGTCATCGGCACGGTGGTACTTAACTACGCCATCATTTGTGATGGTTATACCTGCCACAGTCGGTGGCCAGCGGCTCGTTTGTTATTCAGCAGGATGCACACGGGAGGTGAGGTTGGCTTGGAGGGAAAGATGATAGGCCGCTCCCTTACATTTGACCAGGCTGTTTATTTTTCTTCCTACCTAATTTTATTTTATCACCAAATTCCAGTATGCCTACACCAGAGAAGCAGGCTGTCATGAGTTTGTCTATGGAGGATGTGACGCCAACGAGAATAACTTCAAGACTCTGAGGAGTGCAAAGAGAGTGTTTAGTACCTCGCTAGATCCAAAAGATCATAATGCAAAAAAAAGTATGATTGATGTTATGACTTTCATGACAGATGAAATATTTGGGAAACTACTTACTTACTTACTTGGATTCAAAATCACAATAAAATCTAGACTTGAGACAAGCAATTTATAATATTCTCAAAACAATAAAATCATAAAACAATTACCCCTTCTTTCTTTCTTCAACATCATCCGCTTTGTAAATGTCCACTGCTGGACATAAGCCTTCACCCAATGACAATTGGCATTTATCTTCTTAATTATTTTTCTTTTTATTTGGTTGGCTTTATACTGGTACATTAGCCACAGTCAAAAAGGAAAAGGTTGCGTCAGGAAATTGATGGCTATGCGTTCACCATAAAACCAATACAAACAGAAATGTTCATGAACACAAAATATGTGTGTACTGTGCGGGAGGTCGAACCTTCGATCAATGGCTCCAGAAGGCAGAGGTCACTACCCAAATGAGCCATCAGGCCTTATTTTGTCAATACAAAATTAATTCTCTTACGCATTTTTCACATAACTTGTTATTTTTCTTCATAAACACACACACAAGATACATTAAGTATACCTTTACTTACTTTATACATTTGGACGCCTTTTACGACAGCTAGAGATACCTCGGCAGTATTCTTTAGCCCCATACCCAAAGCGCAGCTTTCTACTTCCTACCATTACGAGTGCAACGATAGAACTGTACAATCAACTACGAGTATTTATAATACGCCCAGCAGTTAACAAACCATTAACGGGTTATCGCTGCGATCAATCATCATCATTATCAGCTATATCGCGGGCCACTGTTGGACTTAGCCATCTCCAGTTGTTCACCACTTAGGGCAAACATCTGGAGACTTCACCCATAATCGCCACATTGGACAAGGGAGCTGGCGATCGCAGGACGTAGTCGCTCCGATGACGCTGCAGCCCGTCATCGGCCTGCGCTGATTAGCTACGCCTTCGATTGTCATGGTTATACGCCACCAGTCGGTTGCCAGCCCTCGTTGTTCGGCAGGGTGCACCACTGGGCAGGTGAGGGTGTCTTGGAGCAGAAAGATGATAGGTCGTTTCCTTACGACCCCTTTTTATTACATTATACCTTCTTATGAGAACGAAGGACAGATTATTGTCGATAAAAATGAAGAGGACCCAGTTAAGGACGCCGCCAGGTCAGGTGGAGCAAAAGATTTGGACAAGATGGCTGACAAGCGCTGGATGCTAGAAGGATGGAGCAATGTCGGCGTACAAATGGAGAGGCCCTATGTCCAGCTGTGGACTGCGAAAGATGTATGATCTCTATATATCTTCTTCTTAAATATATTAACTCAAAGGTGACTGACATAGTGATCTATCAACGCAGCTCACAAACCACCGGGACGGATCGGGCTGAAATTGGCATGCAGTAAGATGTATGATGTAGGCATGCATGGCGGTGGAAACTGACAGGTAACTGACCGGTTACTTGCCCGTCGTCGCGGCGATTTGGGCTTCTCTTAACGCTTTAGAGCAGGCGTAGGGAAGCCATTGTGTGTGCTCTATAAAAATAGCCAAGCAGATTTTGTCCTACCGTTACGTGCGACGATAGATCAAAACATCACTACTAGTATATATAAACACATTAAGAAGTTATCGCTTTAGTGTACAAAGGTAATTAAGCTCAGTATAATTAAGTATTATGTTTAAATACAGACAATCGTGGTCATTCAGTGTATAATTGCATTGTAATATTAACAAAGTGCATTCAGATGAAGAGTTTGGTATATTTGCTTCTGATTGCCTTTTTGGTTGGGGTTGGGTATTCTCAAAGTAAGTTTTCATTTTTTATGTTAGTAGGTATACCTACGCTAACTAGGATTTTTCTAAATTAACTACCTATTAATTTAAACAATTTATTACTCTAATATTGCAGGTAATAAACAGTCATTAATTTTCTCCGGAAACAAATCAATGTTCTCAAGTGCTTAAAATGTATAAGGCCTGGTGATGTGTAGGTAATACAAGCCTCTGCCTTGCTCAGACACCAGTCTCTCACAATCTACGTTGTAATTATAATACGTTTGTAAGCTATAAAAGTTCATTCAAAAATTGTGGAGAAAATAAATAAATTATCTTATCTTAATGTCCTGCAGTGGACGCTTGGAGGCTGATCATAATGATGATGGGAGGTAGCGGTGAATTGCTAGCCAGAGTATTGGAGCCATAACTCAAAATTTTGTTTTAATAAATGGTCACGGTGTGCTTTATTGTCGATCTGTCTGTCCATCTGTCAGTTATAGCACTGAGTTGGCAAAATATTGATTTTCCTTTTTTTCTTTCAGGTTCTAAATGTCTTCAGCCGGTAGTATCGGGCAGATGTTGGCTTATTTCAAAAGGTAATGCAGAATCTGAGTCCTTTTTCTCTTCAGGCAATTCATTAGGTACCTTTGAGAGAAGTAGAGCATAGCGAATTATCGCTCGAATTGGAGCCGTCGGCCCGGAGAAATATCTCCATCCAGTAGTACCTTACAGAATACCAAACGAAATAACCTTCGGGTTGTGTTCTGTCGTGAGTAAGGCCCATAGTACAGTACACGGCGTATTTTAAACGCGCCGAACGACGCGCGTTTCAGGAACGCACGTCTTCGGCGCCGTGGACGCTGCTAGTTGCGTTTACATTGATGAAACAAGCGCGCGCATGAAGCGCGATACTCGAGTTCGAAGCGATACAAACGCGCGTACAAAGGAGCAGTGTAGGACCGAAGTACTTAAAAAAGTACCTTACAAAAGATGTACTAAAGCCCACGTAAGCAGTGTTGTGTCAACCGAGGCATTTGTGCAACTGAAGAGAGGAGTCTCTGATCAAATACGCCAAAGAGTTACGCGCATCTACTGCGCTTATGCGCACAAGATACAGGCGCGTATAAGCGCAGTAGAGCGCGTTTTCACGATCGCCCGTGTGCTTAGGTTTTCTAGGTTGCGTTCGAATTGCGTTTGAAAGCGCGTATATGCGCGTCATCTGCGCGTCGTCAGCGCCGTTTAAAATACGCCGTGTACTATGGGCCTAAGGTATCTGGAGCTGCTTATGTAGTGTTGATAGTAGCTAGAGGTACTTATTTCCTTTAGCTGCTGTACAACATTCATAAATTTAAAATTGGCAACACTCGTGTGATATCCCTAGTATTGAAGGCGTTATAAGGCTGCTGTAACCGATCAACATCTGGCGGGCGGTACGGCTCGTTTGCCACCCTAGTGGTTTAAAGAAAACCCTTATGGCGCCTCCAGGGGGAGCTGATCATGGCAAGAGGGGTTTTCAGAATGGGAGGGCATATCCAGCTAAGCTCCCCTGTGTCGCCAGTGCGCAGCCAGTTTGCTGGGATACGGATAGAACTGAAGTATACGGCGCGCTCCCCTTGCCTGCCCTGATCTGGGGAGGGCAAACTACGCCTATAGTGGCGTCCGGGGAGCGATAGAATGCGGTCCTAGCGGATCTCGTGCAATGGTGTGTTGCATCCACCACGCCATCACGTTTCATGGTGTAGTTTGCAAGAATCTGAGGCTCTACCTCTACCTACCTCTACCCTACCTCTGGATCTCATGTTTTTGTAACCATAAATCCCTCCTCCTCCTAGAGATACAAATAAAGCCTGGTTATAGACTCTTTAGGGTACATCATCATCATTAGCCAATCGTAGTCCACTGCTGGACATGGGCCTCTCCAGTTGTTCGCCACTTTGGGCAACATCTGGAGACTTTACCCATACCTAATCGCCCCGCTGGGCAGGCGGCTTTGCGATCGCAGGTGCGGTTGGCTTGGAGGGAAAAGATGATAGGCCGCTCCCTTACATTTGTACCAGGCTGTTTATTTTTCTTCCTACCTAATTTTATTTTATCACCATATTCCAGATATGCCTACTTCAGAGAAGCAGGCTGATCATGGAGTTTGTCTATGGAGGATGTGACGCCAACGAGAATAACTTCAAGACTCTTGAGGAGTGCCAAAGAGAGTGTTTAACACCTCGCTAGATCCAAAAGACCATAATGGAAAAAGTAGGTATGATTGATGTCATGACTTTCATGGACAGATGAAAATTTGAGAACTGTAATATAGTTCTCAAATTTGGATTCAAAATCGAAGTCAAAAATCTAGACTTGAGACAAGCAGTTATAATATTCTCAAACAATAAATATAAAAAACATTCCCCTTCTTCTTTCTTCAACATCATCCGCTTGTAAATTGTCCACTGCTGGACATAAGCCTTCCCCAATAACAATTTGCATTTTACTAGGTACTATAATAATAATCAAGGACTATTATCCGAAAAAGACTCGGCAGAGGTCTGGTGTTGAATAGAGGTTGACTATGTTGTTCAACATATATTACAATATCTAACTTTGTTAATAGTGTTTTACCAATAGATGTCACTATTGCCAGTTACATCGCGAAAGCTTGTGATTCGACAACTCTTTATAATAAAGTCTTCTTTTTGAGCAAACGGAGTTTTATTTAAAAAAATCTAAATAAAATTAAAATTATGTCACATTTTTCATATATTACTTTTCTTCCCAATATACAAGTTATCAAAGATTTCTATAGTTCATCAATGCATAGATAATTTTAGTTAGTAGTCAAAAACAAACGAACGAACGAATTTACATATACTAAAGTGAAGGTTTAAGAAGCATTTTATTTTAAAAAATTATGTAGATGATGTAGCTACTTGTTGAAATAAATGTTTTTGTTTTTGTATTTGTTACTATAAAAAACCGGCCAAGTGCGAGTCGGACTCTCGCACGTAGGGTTCCGTGCCACTATACAGCTAAATAAGTGTTTTTCTTTACGTTTTATTATATTGGAGTTAATTAAATTAAAAAATTAGGTAATTTGATTTATGACGTTTAAAAAAAAACTACTGTCTAGATTTCATTCAAACCAAATTTCGTTAGTAGTTTTTATAGTCATACACATCATATATTTTTTTCAGTTTTATCATGCTCATATTTTAGAAGTTACGGGGGGGGGGACACACATTTTACCACTTTGGAAGAGTCTCTCGCGCAAACTATTCAGTTTAGAAAAAAATGATGTTAGTAACCTCAACATCATTTTCAAATACCTATTCATAGATACCCCACACATATAGGTTTGATGAAAAAAAAAATTTTCAGTTTCAGTTCTATGTATGGGGAACCCTAAAAATTTTGGATTTTTTTCTGATTTTATTTTAAAATCTTAATGCGGTTCACAGAATACATCTACGTACCAAATTTCAATAATGCAGCTCTTATAGTTTCGGAATAAACTGGCTGTGACATACGGACGGACAGACAGACAGACAGACAGACAGACAGACATGACGAATCTATAAGGGTCCCATTTTTGCCATTTTGGCTACGGAACCCTAAAAATAGCCAAGCCGATTTTGTCCTACCGTTACGTGCGACGATAGAACATCACTACTAGTATTATCAAACACATTAAGAGGTTATCGCTGCTGTATACATAGGTAATTGAGCTCTGTATAATTAAGTATTTATGTATAAATACAGACAATCGTGGTCATTCGGTGTTATAATTGCCTTGTAACATTACCGAAGTGCATTCAAGATGAAGAGTTTGGTATATTTGCTTCTAATTGCCTTTTTGGTTGGGGTTGTGTATTCTGAAAGTAAGTTTTAAATTTTTATGAAAGTTTTTTTTATGCGAGAGGCGGCAGACGAGCAAGTGTGATTGATGGTAAGCAGTCCACACCGCCCATGGACATCCGCAACTCTAACCGAGTTTAGGGTCTCTGCCGGCCTTTAAAATATGAATACCTACGCGCGTTTCTTGAAGTGTACCTACCTACGTTAACTAGGTTTTTTTTCAAATGATGATACAATGATAATAAGACGGCCTTATGACCGGGCCGTTGGGGGAGCGGAAGGCGCTCTCCCCTTTTTAGGGTTCCGTATCCAAATGGTGCAAAAGTAGGCACGATCTGTTCAACGAACGATCGTCTTCGACTTTGGTGTTACAGGCCGACCGATTTTAATAATAGGCTATTATGGCTAAAAATTGTTATTAGTCCGTCTTTTAGCTTTTTCAAAAATAAAAGACACCTATTTTTCCTTTTTTCATTCAAATAGTTACTTGCCCGTTGTCACAGCGACTTGGGCTTCTCTCTCGCTTTCCATCAGGCGTAGGGAAGCAATTATGTCGAGCCACTATAAAAAAAAAAAATTAGCAAAGATACAATGCAGCAAAAGTTAGGAGTGGGAGTCTTTGACGTCACTCGCTCCCGTAAAAATGCCTCACCGAGTGACGTCACGCGTAATTTCAACTGCTATAACTTTGTACAAATAAAATAAATCTTGTCTTTTATTTTTGAATAAACTAAAAGACGGACTAATTACAATTTTTAGTCATAATAGCCTATTCTTTTTTTATTAGAAAGATACATTATAATCACTGAGTAACAAAGGCTATGTTTAGTTTTAAAATGATCTGAAACACCCGAAGCGAATCGAGGGCGGATCTCTAGTCATATGTAAATTGATTTTACTTTTTCTTTCAGGTTCAAAATGTCTTCAGCCAGTAGTATCGGGCAGATGTGCGGCTTACTTCAAAAGGTAATGGCTGAGGTTTGACCGAATCTTTTTTTTTTATAGTGACTCGACGTAATGGCTTCCCTACGCCTGATAGAAAGCGAGAGAGAAGCCCAAGTCGCTGTGACAACGGGCAAGTAACTGGTCAGTTACCTGTCAGTTGCCACCGCCGTGCCGGCCCAACTCTAACCCCCCACGAGCTCCGGGAACCCTACTCACCGGCAGGAGCACGACCCAGAGGTCATTTGACTGCGGTATTCTATAGGGTGGAGGTCCTTCCCCGGACGGGCGGCTCAATTCGAGCGAAGAGTCGCTATGCCCTACCTCTCTTCTTTTTAGAGGCATCAAGCTACTCTCTCCTGCCAGCGGTGCATCCTGCCGAATAACAAACGAGGCTCATCATAATTAAAGGTGTAGCTAAAAACTACATTCCGATGACGGGCAGCAACATCACCAGAGCGAGGAGTTACGCCCTGCGATCGCCAACCCGCCTGCCCAGCGTGGCGATTATGGGCGAAGCCTCCAGATGTTTGTCCAGAGTGGAATAACTGGAAAGCCCTAATATGTTAGCCCAGCTCTTTATTTTTTCTTCCTACCTAATTCTTTTTAATTCCCAAATTCCAGATATGCCTACACCAGAGAAGCAGGCTGTCATGAGTTTGTCTATGGGGGATGTGACGCCAACGAGAATAACTTCAAGAGTCTAGAGGAGTGCCAAAGAGAGTGCTTAATACCGCGCTAGGTATACAAAAGACCAGAATGCAAAAAAAAAGTGTGATTGATGTCATGACTTTCATGACAGATGAAAATTTGAGACTACTCGGATGCAAAGTCAAAAGTCAAAATTCTAGACTTGAGACAAGCACTTAAGTGTAAATTGTCAAAACAATAAATGAATAAAACAACATTCTTCTCTTTCTTTCTGTCTTCGACATTAACCGCCTGTTAACGTCCACTGCTGGACATAGGCCTCCCCTAATAGCAATTAACATTGTACCCTGCGATCACAGTGTATTTGTGATCGCAGATTGTACCTCACATTATCAGAAAAATAACTCGGAAGACTTAAAAAATAATGTAGGTAAATAAAATTATGTCACACATTTTTTATATATTTTTCTTTTTTCTTCCCAATAAAATTAGTAGTCAAACAAACTTACCAAAACAAACTACCTATACGTAAAGTTCGACGATAATTATGTAAAGTTGTTGTCTCATATGATTTTTTTTGTGGAGTCATCCGCGTCGTCGCCCTACTATAAAAATCTCTGTTACTATAAGAACTCGTTTATTCGGCAGGATACCACGGGCAGATGAGGTTTGTTGGGAGCGAAAAGATCATAGGTCGCTTCCTTATATTCTTTGGTGATAGATAGGTCGCTCTTTTGATGAGTGTGAATGGGTGGGAAAAGATGGATGGACTGTGTGAATGATGATATGCTGAGAAAGGAGTGAATGGGACCATGACGGCTGATAGGGATGAATGGAAGAAGAAAACATATTGCGCCGACCCCAGGTAATGGGAACAGGGGCCCTACTACAAAAAACAAAAACGAGCGTTCGTTGAACGGATCGCGTATTTTTGCCCCATAAATCCCTCTCATTTATCCCTCTCGTGTTCTCCGTTCCGATCCGTTCAACGAACGATCGTTTTCGTTTTTGGTGGTAGGGCCCAAGGGCAGCCAAATGACAAGATCGCTCTTTTCATTTCCTGACAGGTTAAATTAAAAAACAAACAATAAGGTTCATAAGGGCATTTTTAATAATTTTCACTATTTGTCAAATATCCCTTAAGTTGGTAAGTTTTAAATGTTTCCCGGGTGGCAAAAAGCTTCGCAGGCTTCCTTGGTTTCGAAGTTATTCTCGTTGCCATGGCAACCGCCGTACGAAAACAGCATACACCTATCTTCGTCATGGTTGTAGTAGTACCTGAAATAACAGCATTTTTAGCGAATAAGAACGAATTCAAAGGTGAAAATGTGACCAACTCGGAAGTACACCCTTTCGAACAAATAGAGAATTTTTTAAATCTATTTACAATAGGCTTGTAGCCGTAATAAAAAATGTAATCAGTCCGTCTTTAGATTGTTCAGAAATAAAAGACACGTATTTTTTCATTTGGAAATTAGACCAAAAATGACACAGATATAGCCCGTTAAAAATACGTGTGACGTTAAAGAGTGGGAGCTTTTTCGCACAGAGTGACGACAAAGACTCCCACCCCTACATTTTGATGCCTTGTATCTTTGTTATTTTTAGTTTAAATGAAAAAAGGAAAATTACGTGTCCAATATATTTTTATAATCCATAATACGGAGTAAATAATAATGTAATTATTTTGACTCTGGAAACATCCCCATTCACGGAGACGTGTGATAAAAAACACAAATAAAATATTTAGTCAAATCGAGTACCTCCTCCTTTTGTTGAAGTCGGTTAATAGTCTAGATAGATAGATCACATAAATTAAATAATAACAATTTGTTCCGGAGATCTCTAGGTTGCCAAGTGGCAATACAGGTAGGTAGTTGTGTGCATTTGGTAAAAAGCTGTTTTTACATAACAACAGTTGATAATATTTACCAAATATTATTCACGGTTTAAAACAATGGCTATGACGTCATAAAACATACGAATGCTTGAATAGAACTTATTTCAATGTAAGCGTTAATGTCGAAAACAAATTAATGTAAATTGGTACCTCTATTTAAATTTTATTAATGCAATAACGTAAGTAGCTTTAAGAGAGGCAGGGCATAGCGACTCTACGCTCGAATTGAGCCGCCCGTCCGGGGAAGGACCTCCACCCTATAGAATACCGCCGTCAAATGACCTCTGGGTCGTGTTTCTGCCGGTGAGTAGGGTTTCCGGAGCCTGTGGGGGGTTAGGGTTGGGCCGGCATGGCGGTAACAACTGACAGGTAACTGACCAGTTACTTGCCCGTTGTCACAGCGACTTGGGCTTCTCTCTCGCTTTCCATCAGGCGTAGGGAAGCCATTATGTCGAGCCACTTTAAAAAAAAAAGAGTAGCGTCATCGGAGCGAGAAGCTACGCCCTACGAATGTCAACCCACCAGCCCAGCGTGGCGATTATGGGCATCATCATCAGTCAGCCTATTGCAGTCCACTGCTGCATATAGGCCTCTCCAGCTGTTCGCCACTTAGGGAAAACGTCTGGAGGATATCTAATCGCCACGCTAGGCATGCGGGTTGGCGATCTCAGGGCGTAGCTTCTTGCTCTGGTAACGCTGCTGCCCGTCATCGGCCTGTGGTATTTAGCTACGCCTTCAATGTGCTGGTTACACCGCCACCAGTCGATTGCCAGCGCCTCGTTTGTTATTCGGCAGGATGCACCACGGGCAGGTGAGGTTGGCTTGGAGCGAAATGATGATAGGCCGCTCCCTTACATCCCCCTATTATGGGCAAAGCCTCCGGAAACTAGATTTTTGCACAAAGTGGCGAACAACTGTAGAGTGTAGACGCCTATGTCCAGCAGTGGACTGTGATATGCTGATGATGATGATGATTTAGAAGGTCTTACCTCATCATATTGGCCCGACAATCACCGGTGACAGCCCGCAGTGAGCACGAGGGTGCACGTTCAAACGCTGAAACAATATTTATGTTCACTTCAATGCACATAAGTCGGTATGTAACCAAGACATGCCACGCTGGGCCATACATCGCCATCTAGCCCCAAACTAAGCCGAAGCTTGTACTATGGGTACTAGACAACTGATACACTTACTTAGATACTGTTTTTGGTAAATAAATACATAATTATTATACATAGTATCGTGTGACTGACTCGGTGGCTCAATTGGTAGTAACCCCTGCCTTCTGAACCAAGGGTCGTGGGTTCGATTCCCGCCCGGGACAAACACTCCCGGGATGAACACTTGTGTATGTTCCGTGTCTGGGTGTTTATATTTGTATTTAAGTATTTATATGTGGTACCTTCGTTGTTCTGATACCCATAACACAAGTGCTTAAGCTACTTACTTTGGGATTAGAGCAATGTATGCAATGTGTCTGATATTTATTTATTTATAGTAAACACCCAGACCAATACAAAGAGACATGTTCATGAACACAAATGTTTGTACTGTGCGGGAATCGAACCCAACCCTTGGGTCAGAAGCCAGAGGTCACTACCATACATCTTCGGGAATTAATACCTACGAAATAAATGACTATTCGTTAAAGAAGAAAGACATCTTATTTTTTATTCAATAAAACATACCAAAATTCAGCAAAACACCTGATAAAACGGTGTAAACAAAGCAATTTGTTAAAATTATTCCATTACTAATTACACAGCTGTATACATTGACGTTATAAATTACTTATGTTTGGTGTGGTACCAAGGCCCCTTGTAGTCTGATGGGGACATATTTACAAAATTTTCCACTTATTTTTTGTCTAGCTATACCAACCAAAGTAATTTTTAGGATGGAATAAAGAGTACCTATTAGTAGAAGGTAAATCATAGATCATTAGTATAAAATATGGGTGAAAAATTAAAATGTCGCTTTATATATATAATAAAATATATAAAAACTCACCTAAAGTGCTAGCTACTACAATTAAAACTACTAAGAAAAATAAACACACGGCTTTCTTCATTTTAATTTTCAACAACGTTTGTTCAGTTAAAATTTCCAAAAAATAACTATCAAAACAATCAAGGTACCTTATATATAGCTATTTAGCTTAATACATAAAGCAATTAGTACCCAGATTGACGAAACAATTGATATAATGACTGTTATTAATTAAGTTACAATTTTCTAATCCGTTATGATTGCTTTGTCTAACGGTCGCATATTAGGTACCTACCTACTTTCTAAAAATTGGATTTCTATATTATTGGATTTAATTTATTATTTTAATTTTAGTATAACATATATGTATTTACAAACAAAAATGTATCTGAGTAAGTTTATCAGTTGTCTAGTACCTATAGTACAAGCTTCGGCTTAGTTTGGGGCTAGATGGCGCTGTGTGGCCCAGCGTGGCGTGTCTTGGGTTATTTATTTTATGGAAGTCCGTTATTTTTGAAACTTTTCCGGCACAGCTAGTATAGGTTAATAAAAATCCATTATTTCTCAAAAACTTTTATTAAAACTACTCAAAAAATAAATCGTTGCTAAATTGCTTCGTTGTGTTCTACATTTATTCTCATTTGCAAGCCGCTTCACAGTCAGATTTCAATGCAAAGTTATTAGCGTTTCCATCGCAACCTCCGTAATAGAATAGCAGACAATCTTGAGCGTCTTGGTCGTAATAGTACCTGAAATTAATAATAAGTAGGTATAATAATAACTGCCAAAACGTGGATACTAACGGTACGGCTAGTCCACAAGTTAAAGGTCGCTCAGCGACCTATGGAAAGGGCTATGCTCGGCGTCTCTCTGCGGGATCGAATCCGAAACGAGGTGATCCGGCAGAGAACCAAAGTCACCGACATAGCTCAACGGATTAGTAATCTGAAGTAGCAGTAGGCTGGCACATTAGCCGCAGAACCGATAACCGTTGGGGTGAACGAGTTCTGGAGTGGAGACCGCGTCTCAGCAAACGTAGTGTGACGCCCTCAGGTCAGGTGGAGTGACGATTTGCGCGGGGCGGCTGGCAAGTGCTGGATGCGAGAGGCCCAAAAGCGATCAAGGTTCTTTAGGTGAGGCCTATATCCAGCTGACACGGGCTGATGATGATGATGATATAATCTATATCTATCTATCTATACTTATAATAAATCAGTAGAGAGGTCAATTCTATCAGGTAGGTATCTATATTACAACCTATCTACTATCAGGTAGGTATCTATTACAACCTCTCAACATCGGCCTATTGCAGTCAACTGCTGGACATAGGCCTCTCCAGTTGTTCGTCACTTTGGGCAAACATTTGGACGCTTTATCCATAATCGGCACGGTGGGCAGGCATATAAACTAAATGTTACTAAATAATGGAGCACTGTTAATAAACTCCTGTATTTTCCCTCACCTTTCCTCGCTGGCCCTGCACCTTCCTACTACTTTCGGTTGTGAGCAAATGTCTGAAACAAAATGAAAGGAAAATCAAACAGGAAAATGTTTTAATTAATATCAGATAATGTCTTAACAGACAATAAAATATTGATTCTATTTTATGATAACGCATAATCTACTACATAGATAACAATAAGAAGGTCGGGTTTTCCTTCCTGACGCTATACTCCAGGGCCCCTACCACCAAAAACGAAAACGATCGTTCGTTGAACGGATCGTAGGTAGATCGTAGGTGGTAGTTTTGCATTCGTTGGAAAGGTCTCGGGCTCCGTGAAGTTTATAGCAAAAAAGATAATTCAGGAAAGAACAACAGCCATTTGGTGGCGAAACGGAGTGCGCCGGGTTTGCTAGACTTTTATAGAATTTCCACTGCGCAGTCACAGCGTTCTATTTCCAAAAGTCTGGCCAAGTACACATCAGGAAAATACTTAAATAAATAAATAAAAAATAGGTATGTTCGTAAGTCACGAATACCTATTTGGTTATTTATTTAATAAAATAGTCGTCAACTTTGTGTTCCTTTTTCCAATTCAAATCGTAAAAAAACTTACCTTCAGCGCATAAAGCCTGAACGAGCACGGCGATTAAGAAAAAGAAAATTGTCAATTTCACCATCTTTTTTAATAATTCAGAATACGAATAAAGCAGACGAAATTTCCGTGTTATTCGTATCACGATTTCAAACGATTTTTAAAGTTATTATGTTCGCAACTCATTTTTATACCCGCAGCTGTTTTTGTTCAAATACCAATCGTGACGATTTTAACAGATTAAAATATCATAATTAGGATTGACTTTTGGGTAGGTAGGTTTTTTACTATAGTGTTAATAGCGCGACTCTGTCTAGTCTAAGACCACATTTTTTACACGTCAAAATATTTGCCAAATTTATTGCTGATAATTAGCAATATAACGGGTTATTTTTGGCAAGTTGACGTATAAGTACAGGGGCCCTACTCCCAAAAACGAAAACGATCGTTCGTTGAACGGATCGCGTAATTTTGGAAAATAAATCTCTCCCATTTGTCCCTCCCGTGTTCTTATATATGAATTAAATTAATTGAAAACGACTTTGACGAATTTTAGGTCGTATATTCGAACACGGGAGGGACAAATGGGTGGGATTTATGGTACCAAAGTACGCGATCCATTCAACGAACGATCGTTTTCGTTTTTGGGAGTAGGGCCCCTGGCTTCGAAACTGCAGTCAATCTCCAAAGAAGAAAGTAGAAGATATTTAAGAGAGATTTTAAGAGAGGTAGGGCATAGCGAATCTTCGCTCGAATTGAGCTACCCGTCCGGGGAAGGACCTCCACCCTATAGATTACCGCAGTCAAATGACCTCCGGGTCGTGTTTCTGCCGGTAAGTAGGGTTTCCGGAGCTCGTGGGGGAGCGGTTAGGGTTGGGCCGGGATGGCGGTGGCAACTGACAGGTAACTGACCAGTTACTTGCCCGTTTTCACAGCGACTTGCGCTTCTCTTTCGCTTTCCATCAGGCGTAGGGAACCCATTATGTCGAGCTACTATATATATATTAAAGAAATATAGACAACCCAAAACATGCCACGCTAGGCCACACAGCGCCATTCACCCCAAGGTAAGACGAAGCTTGTACTAGATAACTGATAAATTTACTCAGATACTTTTTTTGTAAGTAAATACATACACAATCGCTCAGTGCAATCCCTGTCGTGTATTATTATGGGAAAAGCCTCCAGATGTTTCCCCAAATTGGCGATCAACTGGAGAGGCCTATGTCCAGCTGTGGACTGCGATAGGCTGATGATGATAATGATGTACCTACTTTCAGCTTAATCATTGCGCCATCGATGTTGTGAAATTATTTATTAATTAGGGAAATAAAATACAAAATTGATAATAAATATTCCCTTTATTTTAATTTTCTTCTTCGTCACGGCTACAGGCATTTTCACAATCGTCCTTCGTCAAAAAGTTGTTCTGGTTTCCGCCACATCCACCATAGATGAACCGAACGCACTCACCCTGGTCAGGATCGTAGCCATATCTGTAAAACAAGCATCATCATCATCATCAGCTTCTCGCAGTCACTGCTGGATATATTTTTTTGTTATGCTAAAGGCGGCAGATGAGCAAGTGTGATGCCTGATGGTAAGCAATCGACACCGCCCATGGACACCCACAACTCTAATCGAGTTTAGGGTCACTGCCGGCCTTTTAAATATGAATACGCTCGTTTCTTGAAGGTTCCCAAGTCGTAGCTGTCCGGAAAGACTGTCGCAGAAAGATGGTTCCACAAAATCTACCTAGTTTAAGGAGGTTATTAGGGTTTATTAGGGTTCTTACCGTGGCATATAGGCCTTGCAAAGACCAGTCTCACGTGGCTGTGAACAGATGTCATCTGAAACAATCATATTTATTAACCGATTTCCAAAAAAAGGAGAAGTTTTTTTTTCGTTGCATAAGTATTTGTACCACATAATTGTGATTATTGTGAATTGATTTGAAAAAATGTTTTTTTTATTCAAAAGGCAATTTCCTTGTTGGTCCTATTGTCACCATTTAAAGTCGGTAATTTTATTTTTTGCTAAAAATGCTGTTGTTATTTATTAAATACATACTTGGTCAAAAACTATTTTTTCTACACCACATCACCTTAGGTACTCTTTCTTTCCTGCATTAAATTTCTTTTATGTAAAAATACTCAATGTACCTATTGTAGGTACAGACACTCTTTTTAAACTGTTATTTATACGTATTGATAAGTTAAGGAAAACGAAATCAATTATGGTAAAAAAATATCGATAGGTTATACATTATCACCCAGACACAGAACAAACACGTATAAAGGTATTCGTATCTTTTTTTATTTTTTTACTGTGAATGACAGACGAGCAAGCGGCCCATCTGATGTTAAACAGTTACCGCTGCCAATTTATTAATCTGTGCCACTGCAAAGGACCAACCGCTGTCCGAAGCACAATAGGTCTAATCCCGTAAAAAAAATGTAATTAGTCTTTTAGATTATTCAAAAATATAAGACACATATTTTTTCATTTGTAAATTAGACCAAAAATGACAACGATTCAGCCCGTTAAAATTTCACGTGACGTCAAAGAGTGGAAGCTTTTTCGCACAGAATCTTTCTTATTTTTTGTTTAAATGAAAAAGGAAAAATACGTGTACCTATATATTTTTATACTTTATCGAGAATTCGGACTAAATATAATGTAATTATTTTGACCCTGGAAACATTCCTATTTTAGGATTAGGATAAGAAAAGGTAGGTACCTAATAAAGTAAGTTCCACATGCCGATGACTGGCAGCAGCGTCACCGGAGCGAGGAGCTACGCCCTGCGATACCCAACCCGCCTCCCAGACAGCCATTGTAGGTAAAGCCTCCAGGTGTTTGCCCAAAGCAAACAACTGGAGAGGCCTATGTCCAGCAGTGGACTGCGATAGGCTGATGATGATGATTTAGTAGGTAAGTACGAAAAAATATATACGAACCTTCAGCGCTTACGATATTCAAAATTACTGACAACAGAAGAAACCAAAAAGTTAATTTGAACATTTTTTTCTTTTTACTCAGAAGTTCTTCCGTAAAAATAACCCCACAGTCTTGAAGTGACTTTGAAATTTATGTTAATTTATACTAAAAGTGTGTGTGTGGTTTCTTAATAATGATTCACATTTAAGGCGAAGGTTTTATTAACATTTATTACTTACTAGGTATTACTTATATTAAATTGTAAGGGAGCGACTCATCATCTTTTAACTGCAAGCCACCCCCACCTGGGTGCGGTGCATCCTACTGAATAACAGACGAGGCTCTACCAACCGACTGGTGGCGGTATAACCATCACGATTGAAGGCGTAGCTAAATACCACAGGCCGATGACGGGCAGCAGCGACACCGGAGCGAGGTGCAACGCCCTGCGTTCGCCATCCTGCCTACACAGCGTCGCCATTAAGGGTAAAGTCAACTGAAGAGGCCTATGTTCCAGCCGTGATGATGGGTATCGTAAAAGGTGACTTCTACTGTTTCCAGCTCCTCAGCCGGAGGTTGAGACCCAAGCTTACCCGCTTGGCTGGCGACCTCCATTCACACAACAACACCTGTGGAAATACTTCAATAGCGTTTCGAGACCAGTCGGTGTATAGCCAGAGCTATAGCTATCTTAGATGCGATGGCAACTAAGAAGTGATAATTTTGGTTGCTTGTCCGTTGCCGCATCGACTTGGGTCGACCAAAAAAGTAACTTCAATATGGTAACAATGGGAGCAACTAGGAAGCGTTCTCAGTTTCGAACAAATAGGTTCACAATTCTCGGATACCTAGTATGTGGTAACTTATTTACATGGTACTACCTACATTTTTTTTACAGTAGCTCGACAATGGCTTCCCTACGCCTGATGGAAAGCGAAAGAGAAGCCCAAGTCGCTGTGACAATGGGCAAGTAACTAACTGGTCAGTTACCTGTCAGTTGCCACCGCCATGCCGGCCCAACCCCAACCCCCCACGAGCTCCGGAAACCCTACTCACCGACAGGAACATGACCCGGAGGTCAATTGGCTGCGGTATTCTATAGGGTGGAGATCCTTCCCGGACGGGCAGCTCAATTCGAGCGAAGATTCGCTATGCCCTACCCTCTCTTAAACCTACATACAACAAAAAAAAATCAGTCGAATTGAGAGACGTCCAAGCCTCCTTTTTTTGAAGTCGATTAAAAATTACTGACAGCTTCTACTTAACCGACCTTTTATTATTCTTATCTTTAATTTGTAATGCTTCAACTGAATAAACAAAAAAAGAAAAGAAAAGCAATATGTACCTACATCCTTATATTATTCTAAGTAATTTGTCTTCTATTCTCTACGGTATATTGCACTTTGTAAGGTAAGTGTCCCTATCACGGAGGTATTCAAAATCGGTTCCTATTACGGTGGTATTTCTATTTTCGAGTTTTATTCCTATTTTATTCAGTATAAGTGCACCAAAATGTATACTATTTATTCCAAATCTATTCCTTCATCAGTTGACCGAATTTTGCAAGTATGGCACATATACAACACAACAAAATCAATCAAATAGTGTAACGACATCGATGTGAGAGAGGTTTTCATACAAACGCGCAACATCAAATGAAAGTACACCAATATTTATAAACTAAGTTTTTCGTATTAATAACCCGTTCAAGTTCGTTTGTGTGTTATTTATTCCATTTTCCTACTATTACAGCAGCTATTTAAATAGCTTAATTCATATTTTAAACTAATTTTTACCCAAAAAAATAAGAAACAAAATACCACCGTAAAAGGATACAAATTTTATAGGTTGATCCTAATACGGTGGTATACCTCCGAATTAGGAAATATACTGGACATGTTTAATTGTTTATAACTTTTAATTTATTAACTTATTGAATTAGTTCCAAGTTTTATTGAAATAATCATTAATCTTTTAAATTAAGGACCATATTCTGCGGTATGCTATCTTTCTTAGAAATCTAGTTAAATATGAAAATTGTTGAGCATAAAATGTTGGTTTCTTAGAAGCGGTAAAATAAAAAGCTGTATTTTAATTGATCACAAATCGTTTATTTTGTATAACTGTTGACTAAAATTTAACACACTGAGCCAAAAAACTGTTATCGTGCGATTATGCATTTACACTCTTTTGTTTATCGAAATTTTGATGGGTCAGAATTAGGAACATTATAACACGAGTAGTGTTCCTATTACGGTGGTAGTTATTTTCAGGTAACTCCGTATTAGGTTATATGGGTTCCTATTATGGCGCTATTCATAAAATATAAAATTACAAGTTTTAGGGTTCAGTAAATAAATAAAAAGTTTTCTATAATGTTTTATGGATTCTTATTTAATAAAACCAAAAGCGATAAAAACTTAACAATGTATGTAAATAATGTTATTTAAAGAGAAGAATGCCCATCATAGTATGGAGAATAGTACAGTTATGTTAAGTGTTGCATCAAAACCAAAGTTGTATTAGGTATCTAGAAAAAATATGATTACTTTTGACCTTTGAACCGGGATATAAAACCTATTTTCCAAAAATGTAACATTTATACTTACTACGAGTAGTTTATTGTATATAGTAATAATAATTCGTTTCAACGATATCTTTTTTAATACGTCACTGTTAGAATTTAGAGGGTGCTAGGTTCTGGAGAATAAGGAAAATTCAAGTGATTCATACATCCCTGCTATATTTGAAAATTTTATTAAAAGAGAATCAATGTTATCAAATCAATGAATGAAAACCTTACAATTTACTTTCATCACCATCATCAGCCTATTGCAGTCCACTGCTGGACATAGGCCTCTCCAGTTGTTCGCCATCTAAAGTAATCTTCTGGAGGACATACCCATAATCGCCACGCTGGGCAGGCGGGTTGGCGATCGCAGGGCGTAGCTTCTTGCTCCGGTGACGCTGCTGCCCGTCATCGGCCTGTGGTTTTTAGCTACGATGGTTTAACCGCCACCAGTCGGTTTGCCAGAGCCTCGTTTGTTGTTCGGCAGGATGCACCACGGGCAGGTGAGGATGGCTTGGAACGATAAGGTGTTAGGTCGCTCCCTTACATCCCTTACATACAATTTAGTAAAGTAAACTTTACTAACACATATTTTATATTATTTAATGTACGTAACATTATTTGTTTCTGACCCTCCGAATTAGGAACCGTTTACCGCCGTAATAGGCACTGACCGAAATTATACCTCCGAATTAGGAACAATCGACTCGGCTATTTAAATATTTTTTTTTTAAAAAACTAACATCAAAAGAAACACAAAATCAATAGAAATACAAAATATAATAACCACTTTTGACGATGAAGTGGTTTTGCACACTTAGAAATACTTACAAATGCTTATTTTTGTCTCCTAGTTTCGAATGTTGCGAAATACCTCCGTAATAGAAGCGTTTACCTTAATAAAAATACTTACAATTTTAAAACTTAAATAAATGTTTGCTTAATGCAACTTCTAAGATTACAATGCAGACAATAAAATGCAAATACCTAAAAGTCTTGTGGTTATTTTATTTTTTCCATTTATAATGTAGTTGTGTCAGACCATCCGTCCGTATTTTCTCGAATTATTTACCTTCTAAGAATCTAAACGATAGGTATTCAACGGTTTCTTGTTGTTTGAATATGACATGAGACGAGATGCTACCTAAAATAGGTAGGTCAAGTAGGTATATCTGTTGCAGTCAAAACTCTTAACCAGTCAAAAGTACTATTGACTAGCAAAATCAGTCAAAAGTACTTTTGACTGAACAGGTTGGTCAAAAGTGGTTTTGACTGAAAAATATTGGTTATTAATACTTTTGACTGCAAATTTGCGGTCAAAAGTACTTTTAACTGACGCTCTTGGTCAATAGTATTTTTAACTGCAAAAAAGCATCAAAAGTAATATTAACTCGTTAGATGTAAATACAAAAGTGATTTTTTAATAAATTTGAAATCGTTTTATACTATCTATCTTCTTCTATTCTATCTTTTATCTATATATTACTTATAATAAATCTGTGGAGAGGTAAATTCTGTACATGAAATATTTTTTCAAAATAACTATCAGGGGGTAATTAGTGATCGATACTGATGCCAAAAATGCAATCAGTAAATTTTTTGTCTGTCTGTCTGTATGTTCGTTATAGAAACAAAAACTACTGGACGGATTTTAACGAAACTTGGTACGAATATTTTTCATACTCCTGGGCAGGTTATAGTATACTTTTCATTACGCTATAATCAATAGGAGCAGAGCAGTGACGGGAAGTGTGTAGGAAACGGGAGAAATTTTTATCTGCATGTTTGATCGCGCATTACGCGAAAACTACTGCATGGAATTAAATGCGGTTTTCACCAATGTATTGCTAGAGGTCTAACTTAAAATGTAGGTACCATTTTATGGAAGTTCGTTATTTTTGAAATCCGATATCCAAGCGTGCGGCGCCGCCGGCACAGCTAGTGAATAATAAACGATTTCACATCAGACCTGGTAAGTCTTGCTGCAGTCAAATCCTAAAACTCACCCAGCATATCTAGGTTGGATTCTAGTCGAATCAGATTGCAGGCCATTTTTGTTGACCTATCCGCAGCTTGATACAGTCAACATAAGGAAACTGCTTCAGAAGGTGGCAGATATAACAAAGGACCATAAATTTCTTAAAGTTCTTTGTGAGATGCTCCACTACCGTCGTTTTGCGGAGATGAGAAGATCGCTGGCCGGGGGGGTAGCAGGTTATGTGGGACTCGCTCCACGTCAGCAGAGAATACCCACTAAAAACCCCGGTTGCCACCGTCTAATGCGCTTTAGGTGACGCCTGGGTCAGTGGGTGCTCCGTCCTTGTCACTGTCTCCAGCGACGCTCGCTCTACGCCGCTCCCACCCAGGCCCGGGCGTCGCTGGAGAGCATACGACGCATTGTATGAGCCTCTTCTTTGTGTCCCAAGTGGTGAGTGCGGGGGCGTGATCCACATAATGGGGCGTAAAGGTGTGGTGGGTGCAGCCACATTCACTGTACCCTCAAAGAGCTTGCTGGGGTACACCTTAACCTGGACAATGTGGAAGACTCTGGACAGGCTGCGCACTTAGGTTGGCCGCTGTAAGTAAAATCTGTCAAGGTGAGGCTTTTTAGACGCATTTGCCAATCGGTGCGGATGTGGTGTCGATTCAAAAGCTATGGCACACCTGCTTAAGAGTCTCGCGAATACCTGTCTGCACGAAAACTTGCTGACCGCCAGACATAGAGTGATCTCAGAGTTTTGGTCTCGAGAAGAAGAGAATAGGTATGAGTAATATTAAACTTTATTTATGTGCGTTTGTCGTTATTTTTATCGACCACCAATTTTAAGAGTTTTGACTGATACAACCAGTCAAAAGTACTTTTAACCAGCTCCATTGGGCAAAAGTACTTTTAACTGTTATTTCAGTTAAAAGTATTATTGACCAAAGCATATGGTCAAAAGTAGTTTTGACTGATTTTGCTAGTCAATAGTACTTTTGACTGGTTAAGGGTTCTGACTGCAACATATCCTTAAAATGTATGTTTTACCATTATCAATTTCTGTTCAGTTTTAGCTCACCTCACCCTTTCTATTTAATTTATTCTCTACCCTAAGGTTGCCTGGGAGAGATCGCTTGGAGCGATAAGGCCGCCTAATTGTACAATTAATGTCTATTATGCTAGTTTTAAGTCAAATGTGTGGTGTGCAATAAAGTACCTATATTTAGACAAAAAGCATTATCGGTGCGAGAAGCTACGCCCTGCGATCGCCAACCTGCCTGCCCTGCGTGGCAATTATGGCCAAAGCCTCCAGATGTTTGACCAAAGTGGTGAACAACTGGAGAAGCCTATGTTCAGTTGTGGAACTAGTTTATTTGTCCCTATTTCTATACTTAATGCACATAATTTGATTTGAAAACATGTTACAGGAAAGACTTCTAAGTCCCCTTAAGCGACCAAGATTGGTTCGTACAGTCAGTATCGAAACGAATCAACAGTGTATGTCTGAATCGTGAACCAAAGTGTATGTATGCATTTTTAAGATGATTATAATTTATTTGTACATCCAATTAGCAATAATAACATTTTCTTCGCATAATTATGTAATAAAAAAGTAAAACGTCAAAGTCAACAACCAATGACATTGCGTTCTTACAGACGTTTGAATTGTCGTATAGACCAATCACAATTCAGATTATTATTTCTTAACTTTCATTTCATTGGGTGTGTCGTTATGTCAAACTCAATCTGCGTTTACATTGGTCCTTTATATAATACGCCTACGCTACGCTAAAATTTCTTCCGACAGAATTTCAGATTTGCCAAAAGAAGCATCGGAAAGCGGTGTGCTTTTTCCTTTGAATACACACTTTATCAGAGCCAAATAATCGAAAAGTAAGTGCACAGTTCATTCTTTTAAACTTTAATCTCAGATTACAACTAATTATCATTATAACGCCTCTACTATTTAAGTTTTTGTGAGTCTCAGAGGTTATCAAACCTTATGTCGTATTTCGTGATCTACGCAACATAACGGTGTTATTTCTATTGTTAGGGTCTAAAAAATGCACTATATCAGAGCGGTACATTCATAGACTTGTGTTCCGTTTATGCTGAGTGCTAAATTAACTCGAAATATTTATGTGAAAATGTTTACTGAATGAAAACTAATTCAGTAAATTTTGTTATTATTTCGTATAATTTCCCTTGTAATTTGACATTAATTGATTAATTAAAGCGATGTTTAATGATATTAATTAGACATTATCATTGATTCGTCAGTTGGGTTGTTTTAAATCATTGATGATATCACTAAAACTGACTATTGTTCTTCAAGTTACTGATTTGTTCCTTCATAATTATAATTGAATTCATTCAATATTTACATAATATGTAGATGTAGGTACCTAATTGAATGATATTACTGCTAATAAATAACTGAATATAGAAAACATGTTGAAGTAATTAATTTAACTACCAACATTTGATTGATTAAGAAAAATAAGTATTTGCATGACTGTTCTTGTATAACCATTGACAAAATTGTGTTAATTGACCTTACCTTGTCGCTGAAATTGTCATATCACGACGGTATCAGGGGCAAGGCTGAATGCTTTAGAAACAATGATATATAAAGACGTAACACAACAGGTTCCTTACTCATTGTACGGGAGTGGATTAAATTAAATTTAAGTAAAACTAATACTGAATGATACAAAATAAGTATAGTCTTTTTCAGATAGGATGGGTACGCTGACACATCAGTGACACTTGTCAACGAATCCTTTTTACGCAATTTCTATGACAAAATGATAAATAATCATCAAAACAAAAAGTGTATTCACATTGTTTATAACGCATGATAACAGAGATTTACTTTAATTTGTATTTGAAACCATAAATAACATTATAATGTACATAACTAAAGAAATCTAATACATTAAATATTTCTTATCAGTAATGCTTGATGCGTAAATTGGAACGTATTTTCATAGGGATTGAAACATTGAAATCGTTATAATACCGATTTAGTCGTAAAATCGCTTCACGATTTTTCAACTATTGTATAAATTTTATTAAATATTTAAATTTATTGATAAAGGATAAGCAGTTATTGGTGTAAAATCGAAAATCATGTATAACACGACTGAGATATTACATTTAAATGGGTAGGTTAATCTTAATTCAAATAATTATCTATGTAAAATGAAGAATGGAGAGATTATTCAAACTCAGATTGATCTAATGATTAGTTTAACATAATTTTGGATGATAAATAAATATTTTTTTATTAAATCATGCAATTTTTAATTATCTCGAAATCGATTCTCTCTCCATACAAAATGAAATCGATAAATCATAAAATCGATTTTTTTACCTTCGATTTTCATTTTACCACATGACTATAAACTTCAAATCCCAAGTGTCAGCGTACCCATCCTATCTGAAAAAGACTATAGTATAACACTGTGTACGGGAGTGGATAAAAAGAACTTTAAATTTGTATGTGATTTAGAAATTCTTTATTTCAACTTAAAGAACTAATTAGTAAAACAAACAACAAAATCTTTATTCATGTGTAGTTTAGAGAAGTACAAAGCTTAGAACAGAATTTTCTAGTTAAACTTTAGCTTTGCTAAAAAACTGTTACTATTAAAAGCTAACAAAAGGTTGGTATTTAAGAAAACATTAATGTATCTTACTGTTATAATTACATGTAACAATTTACTGGCTGTGCTTGCGACTTCGTCTGCGTGGAATAGTTATTTTTTCCCTGTTTTTTTTTACATTTTCCATTATTTCTTTGCACCTAATAGTTGCAGCGTGATGTTATATAGCCTAAAGCCTTCCTCGATAAATTGTCTATTCAACACAAAAAGAATATTTCAATTCGGACCAGTAGTTCCTGAGATTAGCGCGTTCAAACAAAAAAACGCTTCAGCTTTATAATATTAGTATAGATGATGGTGATAAGCACATTTATTCAATTGTGATGGTGTTATTGTTAGAGAATTAAGCTAAACATAGACAATCCTAAGGTTCTAAAGTCAGTACCTGGTTAGGTCTCATATAACTATACATTTCACCTCACCCATCTTTTAACTATCCTCTACCCTAATGTTGCCTGGAAGAGATCGTTTGTAGCGATTACGCCACCTATATTGTACAACAAATGTCTACCTAGTTTTTATTTTTTTTTTATAGTGGCTCGACATAATGGCTTCCCTACGCCTGATGGAAAGCGAAAGAGAAGCCCAAGTCGCTGTGACAACGGGCAGGTAACTGGTCAGTTGCCACCGCCATGCCGGCCCAACCCCAACCCCCCACGAGCTCCGGAAACCCTACTCCCCGGCAGAAACACGACTCAGAGGTCATTTGACTGCGGTATTCTATAGGGTGGAGGTCCTTCCCTGGACGGGCGGCTCAATTCGAGCGAAGATTCGCTATGCCCTACCTCTCTTCCCTTTTCTTTTCCATGTATCTGCGATCAGTTTCAACTTTTAGCAGATGTTTTGTGAGCGAAATGTTGACATATAAATATATAAATAAATATTTCAGATGTCTGGCCGAGAGGGTGGTAAGAAGAAGCCCCTGAAGGCACCCAAGAAAGAGAGCAAGGAAATGGACGAGGATGACCTGGCCCACAAACAGAAGCTAAAAGAACAACAGAAGGCCCTACAGGCAAGTTGTTTTTTAAGGTTTCATACCCAAAGGGTAAAAAGACCGAATCCTACTAGGGTCAGCGCAGACAGAGCGGAGCGCACTTGTAAATAAACTTTAACATTATTACAATAAAGTGCATAAATGCTTGAACCTGACAAAAAATGCTCGCGCGTCCTCGAAGATACGCGGGAATAAGCGCGAAGCATACGCGATCCGTAAAGAAAATGCCAGAGAACGCGCGAGGATTATTCCTCTCTGTCTGTGCTGACCCTTTCTTTTTTTAGAGGAGAATGCATTAGGTACCTTCATGCCGCTCCTGGGGGAGGCGGCATGGTGTGTGGGACTCACACCTCCCAAAATGGGAGGGCATACCCACTAAAACCCCCTGTGTCGCCAGAGGGTAACTTCCCTCTGGCAGGGACACGGGTAGCACCGAAGCATACGGCCACATCCCTGCCTGCCCTGGCCAGCCGCAGATGATAAGCTGTGCTGACGCTAAAACAAGTCTTATTCGGAATTTCGACAAAAGACTATTTCAACTAGACGCCTCTTCGAATGTATGATAATTTGACAGAACACAACTGCAATATAACATGTATTCGACAGAACACTGTTCAGGCAAAATATTATAAATAAAATATGTGAGATTTCGCAGTTTACTACAATAGGCTGATGATGATGATGATGACAGCAATCTGCCAATGGCATTTAGCTATTCCGTTGTGTGAACATCTCTTTGTGTGTAATTGTGTCACAAAGAGGGCTAGTAGGATGTGTGTTTCCCTTAGCCACTTCTGCTGAATCTCGTCACTTATAAAATAATAAAAAAAAAAAACTTAATTGGCTTTAGCAAAAATTAAGCATTTGAAACATAAGCATCCAGTGACCCCTTTTAAGCTTAAATGCTTGTTTCAGTCAGGAGGCACTGCTCTTCCATCAATACATTAAATAATTTAATTTAATTTTACATAACAAATGCCTAAAGCTAAAACTTTGCAAATAAAATTAATCTTCGTAACTGGTCCAGTCTTACTGTGATAAGTAAAACTGCACCAGTTCAAGCCTTAGCTTGGGAAGATATTTCGCCTCAGGCTTGTGTGAACTTGATTGTTTTCAGTTCCTGTTAGCAGAGCATTGATGTTGATAAATTAAAATGAATACCTATTGAATGATAAATGAATTATCTTATTTTCCAGGAGGCGAAAGCAAAGGCATCACAGAAGGGCCCATTAACTCAAGGCGGAATCAAGAAGTCTGGGAAGAAGTGACACAAGACAACTGATGATGATTCCAATGTATTTGTATTTAATTTATAGGATGTAAATTTTTATGTAAGGCGAAAGAATCTATGTTAATTAATTTGTATAACGTTTGCGGCAATTAAAAAAAAGCATTTCTTTTTAATGTGATATCCTAGCGATTGTCAACTTTAAAAGTTAAACGGGTTTAAACTACACTGCCTTATGTGGCTTACAGTAGTGTTTTCGACGATTGTAACGGTAGGATTTCATAATGCATTTGTTTACAAAATAAAAGTTTCGTAAAAATGGTAGTTTTATTTTAGTAACTGGTTTTATTCAACCACGCTTGAAAGGAGGTCACTTGATAGAAGAGAGTGTAAGAAGAAAACATGTGCCGACCCCACTTTACATTGGCCAACTCACACGGGCGCAGAGTCGAAGAGACGCGGTGCGTCATAACTCGCGAATCCATTCGATTCCAGCTGGGCGTCGAAACGCGAATGCGCGCGTCAACGCACTTCGACGCGGGATGCCACATTGACATAGCAAAATATGTACTTAAATAGTAGAACAATAAAGATGAATATGCTTTAAGCGGAAAAATATGACGCGTCGCGTCGCTTCGACTCTGCGCCAGTGTGAGTTGGGCCTTATAATAAAGCGGGTTACGAGCAGGAGAATGATGCTTGACAGGTCATCAAACCGTCTGCCAAGCGTGGTGACTGGTGAAGGCAAAGCCCGTAGACAATTCTTTGTCTGGACGTTTCCAGATAAACTGTTTGGGCGCGTTTTCATAAAAGCAAACCAAAAGATTTGCCAATGTTATTGATCAACTAAATTGGAGCAAAAATGGTGTGATTTGATCGATATCATTGGTATTGGTGTTTTCCTGGAAACTGTTGGTTGTATAGTAAATGTAAAAAAAAACCAAGTCACTATTTCGTC
The DNA here is from genome assembly GCA_031163375.1 of Conogethes punctiferalis. Taxonomy (NCBI): domain Eukaryota; kingdom Metazoa; phylum Arthropoda; class Insecta; order Lepidoptera; family Crambidae; genus Conogethes; species Conogethes punctiferalis. Next base: position 2,420,723 of record CM062104.1, read on the forward strand.
GTAAACATTATTTATTTATTTTTAGGAGCCTAGTTACCCGGTCGTTTAAGACTACACTCTGATCAAGCTGTTAATTTACCACCTTGAGCAATTTTTGTAGCGTAAGTATGGGATGGGAAAAAAATTTTTGGCTGTCTTGAACAAATTCAATATAAAAAAGAAGCATTCAATCCACTACAATCATTTATATAAATATGAATTCCTTTGACGTGATTCAGGAAATAATTTTAAAAACAAAAATCCCAGTCCTGGTATTGGCCACAGATTCAAACAATTTTATTGCCGCGTTTTCTGAATTTGTTTACACGTAATTTTTATTTGTGTTGAGGGTATTACTTTATTTTTATACCTTATAGCTGACAAATTGAAAGTACATAGTTAGTAGATATTACGTAATGGACGCAATATTTTTGATATTACAAGTGAAAGTGTTTTGTTATGTTTTATTTGCACTAAAAAGGTAAGAGCGGTTTATTTGTTTTTATTCTTTCGTGGGTTGATTTATTTGTTTTTATAATCCCTAGCAGAACAACTCTGTATTACCTACTACTAAACTATTGAATGATATTGATTTTATTAGGGGGTCCTAGAATTTTATTGACGTTTTATTAGATATATTCCTACTCGTCATAATTATTGTTATGTAAAAAAGTGGTGGCATAGACATGGCGCGGGCGATGCAATAAAGAGATCATGACTGTCTTTCCTACCACTAAAAAAAAAAGTTCAATAAATGTGGATTACCTACGTAAATGCTAGATCTATACCTAACCTACTTAGATTAATTCATATTTTTATTAAGTTTAGCTTAGAAACATACCTACTTAATAAGTAGTAAGTCAAATATTGTACCTAAGTTTATAATGTAACGTACCTACCTAGATATATGTACTAAACTAACTACCTATTTAGAAATAGTACGAGTAACATCAATGATTTAAAACCTAAAGTAGATACAAAGGTCTTACAAAGCTACAAGTAGGTAAGTACCTATAGGTACAACAATAATACCTATGTCGTAAATATGTATTTAGGATGTAAGGGAGCGACCCATGATCGTTTCGCTCCAAGCCGAATAAAAAACGAGGCTCTGGTAAAAGCCGGAGCGAGAAGTCCTGCGATCGCCAACCCGCCTGCCCAGCGTGGCGAGTATGGGTAGGTAATGTTTGCCCAAAGTGGCGAACAACTGGAGAGGCCTATGTCCAGCAGTGGACTGCGATAGGCTGATGATGATGATGATACGTATTTGATAGGAAAGGAATTACCTACAGGATGATGAATGACAGGTCTATGTACAAATGTTAGGTATTTAGTTATTAATAGGCATTTTAGATTAATGTTGATTATGAAATAGCATATCTACATTTTTCAGTTAAAAATGGAATTTGTTAAACAAGTTATTGAGAAAATGATGAGTAACAGACTAAATAACGACACGAAAATAAACGCTACGCAAAATAATTCAGATGACGGTAATATAACAATAGATAAAGAGATAGAAGTTTCAGTAAAACCTGAATTAGATGGTACAAAAACGGCTACCAATGTTATGGATAGTCCTAATCAATATTTATTAGAAAAAGATAGTGTAGGAAATGACGATAGAAACTTTGAAAATAATAAAACTCTTGATTATGAAAATATTATAAATACACGTGGCGAACTAATGAAAGATGCAGACGACAAAATGGATATGAAAGTTAACAGTTTGAACCAAACTTTGATTGGCGACAGTAAATCAACTGTAGTTGATGCTAAGAAAGACATTACTGATAGGTATATAGAGATAGATATATCAAAGAACACGTCTACACAAGTCGAGGGCATAAAAAATGTGTTTATAGTCAGTAAAGAGACTGTCGAACCATTTGTTTACGAAATATGTGCTGTTGATGTGAATGACAACATTAAAACGACAGATAACATAGTAAATACCATAGATCTAGACACTGGAGTAGAAGCGGCGAATGAAATTACGAGTGAATGCGGTTTGGATGAAGATGCGAATATAGAAAGCGTGTCTAATGATTCCAAACTCGATATCAGCGCGGATAATTTAATGTCGACCTTAGAACCGCAAGAGTGGTTGGATTTGGACGAATTTGAAAAGATTGTTAAAGAACTGAATACCGTTAATTCTTGTGACATGTTAGATATTGAAGAAGCCTTTACAACACATACCGTTAAAAAAACAGATTTAATCGACGGCAAAGACGAAGTAATACATACAAATGGATTATCTGATTCAGAAATGAACGTTTCAAGCAAAACAGATGTAATATGCATAAGTTCTGACGAAGAAAGTGAATCGAATCTGTATTTGTCTGTAGAGGACTTGGATACGATATCCATAAGTTCTATAGAAGCTTTTGATGTAAACAAATCAAATGCTTTAGACGTCATTGAGATAGACCCGAAAAGTCCGGAGTGTGTTATTGTAGAAAACACTGCACGAAATGATTCAATCATTGTTGACAACGCGGCGGAAACTGTTGAAAATTCTCTTGAGTTACTGAGTACAGACAATGCTACAAAGAATGACAAAGAGATCGATACAATTTCACTTATATCGAATTCAAGTGACTACCACTCGTCCGATTTTGAGTTTATCACCGAAGATGAAGCTAAGAGCGACGGTTTTATTATAAACTATTATAAGAAGGCAACTAAACCTGGTCGGGAGGGGACTTGTAAGACTGTTGAAGTAACTACGGATTCTAGTTACAATGGATCGATTTGCTCACAGAATTCTGATGTTTGTAATAATTCCTTCGGTAAGTTACATAGTACACAGACCCACTTATGTTAACCAAACCTAAATAATACCTAATGCTGTCTATGGACCTCCACCCTATAGAATACCGCAGCCAAATGACCTCCGGGTCGTGTTTCTGCCGGTGAGTAGGGTCTCCGGAGCTTGTGGGGGGTTGGGGTTGGGCCGGCATGCCGGTGGCAACTGACAGGTAACTGACCAGTTACTTGCCCGTTGTCACAGCGACTTGGGCTTCTCTTTCGCTTTCCATCAGGCGTATGGAAGCCATTATGTCGAGCTACTATAAAAAAAAGTATGACTCAAAAAAAACATAAGCGTATGGAGCAGCGCAGACGACCGACTATCCGTGACGCACTTTTTAGTCTGTAATTCAATTCTAAGCAGTAACGCACATGACGCGCAAAAATCTGTCGCGGATATTTCACAGACTCAACGCACATCTTCGATCATTCTGTCGGCAGAGCTGTAGGGACTTATAGTTCATTCGCGTTAAGAAAATAGTGACTCATCACCGACTGCCGGCCAAGCCACACCCCCTAGCCAATTAAAACGCTAGAAATTATAATTTGAGATGCTCTTTTTGAATGTTTCAGACGCAGACTCTATCGCACAAAAAGTCTGTCGTCTGCGCAGCCCCTATTTCTTACTTTTTTTTTACCTATTTTCAGATATGCCTGGGCCCAGTAGATCATATGCAGGGGTCAATTGGCGCAACGTGCAAAGACCAAGAGTCGTCATAGACTACTCCTATAGACAAAATCATAGTGTACCGGAAGGAGATGGATACATAAACTTATTTCAAGGTTGGTAATAGATTAGGGTCAGTAATGGAGCGGCCTATTATCTTTTCGCTCCAAGCCAACCTCACCTGCCCGTGGTGCATCCTGCCGAATAACAAACGAGGCGCTGGCAACCGACTGGTGGCGGTAAAACCATCACGATAGAAGGTGTAGCTAAATACCTCAGACCGATGACGGGCAGCAGCGTCACCGGTACCCAGCCTATAAAAATAGGGTGGCGATTATGGGTATGTCACCGGAAAATAGCAAAAATCGTAAGTTGCTCAATTTCCTAGGTACCTAGTTGATTAATTTCCGGAAAATAATAAACGGCAGTTGAAATGTATTATTTAACGTATTTATTTTGGTAAATTGATCATTTTACGGGGTCTTGCCGTAAAATCATCCGACGAAGGTGAGGTGAACGTTGATTGGTTCAATGGCTCACGTGGCGTTATCCCGGCAACCAATCAGGGAACAGTGTATTAAGTTACGGGTAATAGTGCACCGTTAAATAGTACATTGAGCTACGATTGGCCATTGAGGCCATTTGAGGACGATTTTACGTGTGTCAAAATCGTAAATTATTAAATGACTGTCAGGCTACCGTAAATTGATCAACTTACTGAAATCCATTGCGTTAATTATTACATTTCAACTACCGTTTGTTATACCTATTCCGAAAGTTAATCAACTACCTAGGAAATTGATCAACTTACGATTCTTGCTATTTTCCGGTGACAGGTATATCCTCCAGATGTTTGCCCAAAGTGGCGAACACATGCAGAGGCCTATGTCCAACTGTGGACATTTGCAGAATGATGATTGGTATTCCATTTTCCTTATTCCCAGACTACTATGTGTCTCGACCGCCATACATGTTCGAGAACAAATCGCTGCAATCACCACTGGACTTACAGTACGAAGGTATGGGCTTCGACCTGAGGCTGGCTCCCCAGGCCAGAAACGACGGAGTCGATGAGGAATGTAAGCTATTTTATGTTCAATATGCATGTAAAATAATTTCATGTATTTACTAATTTATCGTAAAATACATAAAAATATACTACGAACAGTGAAAACAAAATCAAAATTGGCTGAAAATTGGGCGAGATACAGTCGTTGAAAGTAAATATATCCGTCTCTCTCACGCGAAACAGATTTTAAATGGAGTTTGTATGGCGGGCACGGTACGTGACGTCATCCGCCACGTCGGATCTCTCTGTCTAAGCAATAACTTTAACGCTTTATAACTCGCTTAATAGAAAAGGTATTTTAAAAATTCTTTGATATTTATGTATCTGGAAGATAAAAGATCTCAATAAATCCATAAAAAAAGTCATGCATATTCCCTATTTTCCATAGGTATCTAGTATTACTTTTAAAAAAAAAAAACAAAATTCTGCCGAATTAAAAATCTCCTCCGCTTTTGAAATCGATTAATATTACTGTATTGTATTACTCTTTTATAGGCAGAAAGGAAGCAGAAGAGAGTGCAAAGAAAATTCTATACATGTATCCGGATGAAAACATAAAACGCAGGCGTACATTCTGACTTCTATATGTATTATTTTTATAATTAAAACCTTGTTCTATATAAAATTGACGGCTTTTCATTTTAATTAGGATGGCACTGAAAACATCTGATTAGAAGAAATATGATATTTTATTTTAAGCGGACTATTATTTCACAACCATATCAAATGAAGTAAAAAAATTGATACTAAAAATGTTAAAGTAACAATAAATCAATGATTATTTGGGACACCAGACAGTAAAATACCAATATATTTTCTGAGTAAAGTTTATTGTAAATATTTACAATGCGAGTTAAAAACTAAAGTATCACTAATATGATATAAATTTTATACTAATACGATGTACTTTTCATAGCTTACGCCTAATTTCCTTTTACAAAACTATAGCTCAACTTGTGTTCAAATTTTCAGGATCTCAAAGGAAAGAATAGGGATGCCAGGGTCAAAACAATTACATTATATTTAGTCCGTATTTTAGACTATAAAAATATACTGGACACGTATTTTTCCTTTTTTCATTTAAACAAAAAATAACAAAGATATGAGGCATCAAAATTTAAGGGGGCTTTGAAGTCACTCTGTGAGAAAAAGCTCCCACTATTTGACGTCACGCGTAATTTTACCGGCTATATCTTTGTCACTTTTGGTCTAATTTACAAATGAAAAAATACGTGTCGTTTATTTTTGAACAATCAAAAGACGGACTAATTACATTTTTACGGCAACAGGCCTATTCATTACTATACTATTAGGAGTAATAATATTTATTACGTGGAAGCCTTATTTTAACTAATAATATTTTCTATTAGCGTCAAAAATTCGTGTAGGCTTTTTACATGACAAAATATTTAACTATTATATTATCTTGATAAAATGAGATGGAATATTTTCTGTTACGAAATGGAAAACGAAAGGGTCAAGCCACTACAGTTACGGACAAGTAACTAAATCAATAGCTTGTCTAAAAAACTGATCGTTATTTTCACAAACCCTAAATCAGTCGACAATTCGATCGAATATTTTGAACGACCCGTTTTCGAAAGACCCTTTTCATAGTAGCTCGACATAATGGCTTCCCTACGCCTGATGGAAAGCGAAAGAGAAGCCCAAGTCGCTGTGACAACGGGCAAGTAACTGGTCAGTTCCACCAATCTTCGGCCCAACCCTAGCCCCCACGAGCTCCGAAACCCTACTCACCGGCAGAAACACGACCCGGAGATCATTTGGCTGCGGTATTCTATAGGGTGGAGGTCCTTCACCAGACGGGCGGCTCAATACGAGCGAAGATTCGCTATGCCCTACCTTTCCGAATACATTTATGATTAGTCCCGCAGATAAATACATTGTCATGTAAAATAGCAGTATTTACAATGTCAATTTGTATCATTATGTCCGTTTTAGAATAGGACCACCCATCTCATCCCGTGTCATAGAAGACTAATAAGGGAATAGCAGGAAACGGGCAGCAGCGTAAACCTACTGCGGTGGCCAACCCACCTGCCAAGTGTGGTGACTGAGGCAAATCCCTCCAAATAGGGATGTTTCCAGGGTCAAAATAATTACATTATATTTAGTCCGTATTTTAGATTATAAAAATAATATTTATAATGAAAAAATAACACAGAAACAAGTCATCAAAATTTAGGGGGTCTTTGACGTCACTCAGTGGCGAAAAAACTGGCCACTCTTTGACGTCACGCGTAATTTTAACGGGCTATATCTTTGTCATTTTTGGTCTAATTTAGAAATGAAAAAATACGTATCTTTTATTTTTGAACAATCTAAAAGACGGACTAATAACATATTTTACGGCAACAGGCCTATTACAAAATTGTCTTTGGGGGAGAAATCAAAGCTTCATAACTGAAATTCTAATTCCTTAACAAAAATATATTATGTAAGTATTCTGAAATACTGCTATAAATAAAATGGGCGATAAAACTTTAGCGTCAAAATAAAAATACAAACATGGATAAAAAATATAGTTCACATCAACTAGTAAACTAGTGATGAATTAATAAAAAAGAAATAGGACAATTTTGTCTCAGTTACTGCAACTTAAGAGCTTGTACTACAAAATGGCGACATGAATATGGATGCTTTGGGGGTCAAAATAATTACATTATTAATATTTAGTCCGTATTTTAGATCATACAAATGTATTGGACACGTATCTTTCCTTTTTTCATTCAAATAAAAAATAGCAAAGATACAAGGCATCAATAGTACAATCCCGGGTTCTTTAGGCGGGGCGTGAAACGGCATCTCAGTGGGCCTTCAGGGTGAGGGCGACAGGCGCAATGGGTTTGTTCTATTGTGCCTGTCGACCTAACTTTTGGACCTCACGACCGCTTACCATCAGGTGGAGTGAGGTCATCCTGAAAGCTCTTGTTATAAAAAAAAAAGTTAGGAGTGGGGAGTCTTTGACGTCACGCCCTCCAGTAAAAATGCCACACCGCGTGACGTCACTTTGTAATTTTTAGTCTAATTTACAAACAAAAAAAATACGTGTCTTTTATTTTTGAATAAGCTAAAAGACGGACTAATTACATTTATTCCAAAAAAAAAACTCAATAAAATAAGAATGAGATTTGGTTTTATTATGCCTGTCGACTTACTCGTAACTTTTGGACCTCACGACCGCGGAATGAGGTCATATTGAATGCTCTTTTCATAAAAAAAAAGAAATCGAAGAAGAAGTAAACTCCTATTAGACCACTTAGGTTAGATCACTAGGTTTTCGTCAGTGGGAGCCACTGTAGCATGAGGTTCTCAGACAAAGTTTTTATAGTTTATTTTACGAATGTTGTATGTTTGTTGGAAAATTTGGTAGGCTAAAAGTTGCCGGAATTATTCTACTTTAGCCCATTAGTGGGGCTAAATGGAACGCTTTAAAATAAGCAGTGGAATCTGCCCCACTATGTCGATTTCTTGTTTTGCATTTCTGTAAAATTTGTTGTATTCTGCCCCTAACTTTAAGAGTAGGTGGGGTTATTCATATACATAGTAATATTTATCTATTTACTTTAGCAAGTAGCATTCATATGGATTCTAGATTGTATGGATAATTACGGAACATTCAATAGAGTTGCTACTAGGGATGATCGATGAACATCGATGTTTTAATATCGATGTTACCATACGAAAAATATTGCAACATCGATGTTAACGGAATCGATCATCGATGTTACCTTAGGGCCTCATCTCTCACACGGCACGCACGTCCAAACCAATGTAATTTACTAAACAAATTATGTTTTCTATGAACGCATCCACAAATGGACAATTTGAATAATTTACATTTCGAACTTAGACATTGTTTTTTACTTATTCAAGTATTTTATGTTAAAATTGTTCGGTTTTCGATAAATATCAAACATCGACGTTGGGCTTTCGATTATGACATCGATGTTTTTTGAATATCGATCATCCCTAGTTCCTATGTCGTATAGCAGTCTTATGTACAAGCACTAAAAAACACATATGTTGACCCAAAATCAATTAGACAATTTTCGGAAACGCATATTCGAGTCACAATTTTTTTTAACACATTTCTCTATACAAGTCACTTAAGAAATTTTAATAAACATCAAATGTTTATGTATTTACTTAACAAATTAACTTGAGACACCGCCCATGTGGAAGCTAAGTAAAATAATATTATTTCGTTTGAATAATGTACAATAAAAGTTTTAAAATGAAAACATAATATTTAGACGTTGAACACTTATTATGTAAGGGAGCGACCCATCTTTTCGCACCAAGTCAAACATACCCTGGATCAAAATTTGATCGGCAACCAATATGCATTATATTTATTGACATATTTAATTACATATAAAATAATTTTCATCCAATAAACGTTTGGGTGAAGGTCGTTGTATGGCGGGATCCTCTACTATAGGTACATTCGGAAATAGCAGATTCCAAAGGGCGCTTACTCAGTAAAACGCGAAACGGATTATTTCTGTGAGAATTGGATGCAGATTCTTTGTTCCCTTAGAAAACAATTTTCGAGACGAATAGCGATCTCATGGGGGCAGGTGGGAAAAATAAATTTACGCGTACGTATTAACTGTGTCATTTGCCACCCTGATATCAAATGCTGCATAGTTAGTAAATACTACAAAATACTTTCTAACAGCCCTATAGCGACTTCAACGGGTCAGATGGGAATAAAAAAAAAATCTGCAACCAATTTAAAAATTCAATACAGTAAATACTATAAAGTACCTTCTAACACCACTAAAGTGACTTCAAGGGGTCAGATGGGAATTTAAAAAAAATCTGCAAAAAATTTCAAAATGCCACATAGTAAATACCAACTAGTACTTTCTGCCACCCCGACAAGGCCCTAAAGGGGTAGAAATCTGCTTCCATTTCAAAATGCCACATAGTAAATACTATAAGTACCTTATGCCACCCTTACAGCGACCTCAAGGGGGCAGATAGGTCAAAGAAATCTGCCAATTTCAAAATGCTTGATAGTAAATACAACATAGTGCATTCGGCTACCCCAATAGCGACCGCAAGGGGCAGACAGGAAAAATAAAATATCTGCAAACAATATCAAAATGCCGGATAGTAGCTTTTACCACCCCGATAGCGACCTCGAATGGGGCAGATGGGTAAAATTTATGGTGTCAAATGGGAAAATCACGAGGGCAGATGGGAAAAAAAATCTACACCCAATTTTAAAACGACTTACTCGTTGAGCGTCAAAAATTCATTTCAAGTACTTATATTACTTTACATTAAAAACTAGGATTTAGTTCGACGTCCACCGGGGACGGACAGACAGACGCACAGTACAAAAATAAATTCCGCACACCATACCAGCTAGAATTTGGACTTTCTCTTCGCTGGCGATCTGGGAGGAGGCGGTTCAGTCTTCTTGCTCTGAAAAGAGAAATATTTATTCATTTATATATATATATATTTATTTTCTTTATTAGGGAAACAAACAGGTTATATTAATACACTAGCGGTGCCGGCGGCGTACCACGAGTGGATATCGGGTTTCAAAAATAACGGACTTCCATAAAATGGTGCCTAAATTTTAAGTTAGACCTCTAGCAATACATTGACGAAAACCGCATTCAATTCAATGCAGTAGTTTTCGCGTGATGCGCCTTCAGAGATAAAGATATAAATTTGTCCCGTTTTCCCAACACTTCCCTTCACTGCTCTGCCCCTATTGATTGTAGTGTGGTGAAATTTTTATTTTTTCTTGCATTGAATAGGCTTCAAAGGTACTTAACAGATTTGAAAAACTCTTTCACTGTTGGGAAGGTACATCATCTCTGGTGATATGGTGTGAAATGCATAATGCTCGACATGATGGCTTCCCTACGCTTGATGGAATGCGAAAGATAAACCTGCAAGCAACTGGTCAGTTGCCACCGCCATGCCGGCCCAACCCTAACCACCCCCGAGCTGCGGAAACCCTACTCACCGGCAGAAACACGACCCGGAGGTCATTTGGCTGCGGTATTCTATAGGGCGGAGGTCCTTCCCCGGACAGGAGGCTCAATTCGAGCGAAGATTCGCTATGACGTACCTCCCTTGTTGCTAATATAAGATAAATAATACGTTATTCAGACTCACCTCTCTCGATCGCTTCGCCCTCGGCTCCGAAACGTCCTTTTCCTTATCTTCCGCCTTCTCATCATCTTTCGCCTCCTCCCTCTCCCCCCCTTTCTCCTTCTCAGCCGGACTCGGACTCTTTTCCTTCGCGGACTCAGCTTCTTTAGACTCAACCGGGTCCTTCTCTTTCTGAGACTCCCCTTTCTCCTCATTAGGCTCATCTACACTCGATTCAGACTTCTTTTCCTTATTTTTCGCCTCTTTCTCTTTGCTTTTCGCTTCTTTGTCCTTACTTTTCGCATCTTTGTCTTTGCTTTTCGGCTCTTTGTCTTTGTTTTTCACTTCTTTGTTATTCTGCTCGACATCTTTCATCTCTTTGTCTGTATCTTCCTTCGGCTCCTCCGCTTCGTTCTCCTTTTCCTCCGTTTTATCAGCGTCTTTGCTCTGTTCCTCTTCTGGTTCCTCTGTAGAGTTAGTCTCTTTGACTTTGTCAATCTCTTTGTCTTTGTCCTCTTGCTGTTGTTTCCTGGAGGATTGCCTCTTTAGGTTCGGTTTGGATGGTGTGCTGGTGGCGTTTTTCTTTGGTTTTGCTGTGGAATAGATAGATAGTTATAGATAGATTCTTTATTGCACACAAAACAGTTGACTTAAAAACTAGATTCAAAGAAGAAATGTCATTTGAAATATTCATAAATTTTAAAGATCATTCTGAGGATGTAAGGGAGCGACCTACCACCTTTTCGCTCCAAGCCATCCTCACCTGCCCGTGGTGCATCCTGCCGAACAACAAACGAGGCTCTGGCAAACCGACTGGTGGCGGTGTAACCATCACGATAGGAGGCGTAGCTAAATATCACATATCGATGACGGGCAGCAGCGTCACCGGAGCGAGAAGCTACGCCCTGCGATCGCCAACCCGCCTGCCCAGCGTGGCAATCTGGCGATTATGGATATATCCTCCAGGTTTGCCCAAGTTTTCTATGTATCATAATGTATTTATTTACAAAAAAAAAGTATCTACGTAAGTTTATCAGTTGTCTGGTACCCATAGTACAAGCTTTTGCTTAGTTTGGGGCTAGGTGGCGCTGTGTGGCTCAGCGTGGCATGTCTTGGGTTATTTATTTTAAGTGGCGAACAACTGGAGAGGCCTATGTCCAGCAGTGAGGCCCACCATGTGGGGGTGGCTTGGAGCAGAAAGGTGATAGGCTGCCCCCTTGCATCCCGACTTGCATTTCTTTCGTTGTTCATGTCATATTGTTCATACCTGGCGCAGTCTTCTTTTTCTGGTTTTCCTCTTCCTCCTCTGCTGGTTCCTCGTCATTGGCAGCCTCCACAGCCGCCTTCATGGTGTGAGAACTGGGCATTGTCAGTTCTGAAATTCAAATTCAAAATTCAAATAATATTTTTTTGCGAAGCAACGGGTTTATAACGGTGTTGCACATGTGATAAATAAATAGTGTCACCACATTCAGCATTTTGGCATGCAAAAACATTTATATATATATAAAAAAATCAATTAAAACATTTTTAAACTGGCTTGGCATATAAATTTGAGAAACATTTTTTTATGGAAACATTTTACCACTTTGGAAGAGTCTCTCACGCAAACTTTTTTTTTTTTATAGTGGCTCGACATAATGGCTTCCCTACGCCTGATGGAAAGCGAAAGAGAGGCCCAAGTCGCTGTGACAACTGGCAAGTAACTGGTCAGTTACCTGTCAGTTGCCACCGCCATGCCGGCCCAACCCCAATCCCCACGAGCTCCGGAAACCCTACTCACCGACAGGAACATGACCCGGAGGTCATTTGGCTGCGGTATTTTATAGGGTGGAGGTCCTTCCCCGGACGGGCAGCTCAATTCGAGCGAAGATTCGCTATGACCTACCTCTCTTAAACTATTCAGTTTAGAAAAAAGTGATGTTAGAAACCTCAACATCATTTTAAAATACCTATCCATAGACACCCCACACGTATAGGTTTGATGAAAAAACAATTTTTGAGTTTCAGTTCTATGTATGAATCTATAAGGGTCCCGTCTTTGCCATTTTGGCTACGGAACCCTGAAAAGCACTCACCCAGAGGTTCATGTACTAATTCCAATAATTCGTCTGCAGTCAGTTTCGAAGTGGCCTTTTTGAACTGGAGCACGCGATCTGAGAAGTATTCCCAGAAGGACAGACCCTCGGGAGTGACGAAGAGGTCCTGAAACAACAATAGGGAATGGATTAGGTATCAGGCAGTGCAGTGTAGTTATGTGCAGTGTTCTGAAACGCAGTGGAGTAATAATCAAGAAGTGTAATGCAGTGTAGTGAAGTGTTGTGAAACGCAGTGGAGTATAATGACATGTAATGCCGTGTGGTATAATAAACTGTAATTCAGTGTAGTATATTGAAGTTAAATGCAGTGTAGTATAGTGAAGTGTAGTATAGTATAATGAAGTGTAATGTAGTATAGTGAAGTGTAATGCAGTGTAGTATAGTGAAGTGTAGTGAAGTGTAATGCAGTGTAGTATAATGAAGTGTAATTCGGTGTAGTATAATGAAGTGTAATTCAGTGTAGTATATGAAATGTAATGCAGTATAGTATAGTGAAGTGTAATTCAGTGTAGTATCACTATACTACACTTCACTAAGTGTAGTGCAGTGTATTATAATGAAGCGTAATGTAGTGTAGTATAGTGAAGTGTAATGCTGTGTAGTATAATGAAGTGTAATGTAGTGTAGAATAATGAAGTGTAATGCAGTGTAGTAAAGTGAAGTGTAATGCAGTGTAGAATAATGAAGTGTAATGCAGTGTAGTAATGTGAAGTGTAATGCAGTGTAGTATTATGAAGTGTAATGCAGTGTAGTATTATGAAGTGTAATGCGGTTTAATGTAGTGTAGTACCGTGTAGTGAAGTGATGTGCAGTGCAGTGTAGTGCGACTGAAGGTTGTGAAGTGGAATATTAATAGTGATGTGGAATGAAGCGAAGTAGAATGTAGTGATGTGGAATGAAGTGTAATGCAGTTTAGTGTAATAGAGTAGTAGTGTATTATACTGCAGTACAGTGTAGTTTTTTTTTAAGGGCCTTTATTTGATGTTAAGTGTTTCAAATACAGTGTAGTTGAGTGCAGTACAGTGCAGTGTAGTGTAGTGTAGTATACCTTCATGTTCTTATAGAGCGTGTCGGCTTGTCTGCGGATCCTGTGCGCCTGCTTGCTGAACAGCAGGGCCGCGCTCTCGCTGAGATCCCACGAGGGGGTGTTCCCGACGTACGCCCGCATGCGCTTCACCGTCTCGAGGCAGGTCGGGTGCTTTAGCAGCATTAGAGCTTTTACTTCGAGTTCTGTTGAATGAAATATGGTTATTTGTTAAGAAACAGTATCAAAAATATGGCTCAATGTACATTTCCAGTAAACGGCCTTAGAATAATAATCGAATACAATAGGCTTGTTTGGCTATAAAATGTAATTTGTCCGTCTTTTAAAAAAAAGACATATATTATTTGTAAATTAGACTAAAAATTACAAAGTTATAGCCCGTTGAAATTACGCGTGACGTCACGCGGTGTGGCATTTTTACGGGACGGAGTGACGTCATAGACTCCCACTCCTAACTTTTGATGCCTTGTATTTTTGCTATTTTTTATTTCAATGAAAAAAGGAAAAATACGTGTCCAATACATTTTTATGATCTAAAATACGGACTAAATAATGTCATTATTAGGACCCCCAAAACATCCCTTTTGTTGAACAGACGAATCGCGTGTTTTTGACTAAATTCCAGCCATTTAGGAGTTAAGTAGTTCGTACAAACCGACAGAGACATTTTTTGCCACCAGTCGGTTGCCACTTTTGTTGCGGGATGCACCACGGGCTGGTGAGGTTGGCTTGGAGCGTAAAGACGATAGGCCGCTCCCTTACATGCCAATTATCTCAATACTCAGTTTTTAAGAGAGGTAGGGAATAGCGAATCTTCGCTCGAATTGAGCTGCCCGTCCGGGGAAGGACCTCCACCCTATAGATAGAATACCGCAGCCAAATGACCTCCGGGTCGTGTTTCTGCTGGTGAGTAGGGTCTCCGGAGCTCGTGGGGGGTTAGGGTTGGGCCGGCATGGCAGTGGCAACTGACAGATAACTGACCAGTTACTTGCCAGTTGTCACAGCGACTTGGGCTTCTCTTTCGCTTTCCATCAGGCGTAGGGAAGCCATTATGTCGAGTCACTATAAAAAAAAATATCCTCTAGATGTTTGCCCTAAATGGCGAACAACTGGAGAGGCCTATTATATCCAGCAGTGTTCGGCAGGATGCACCACGGGCAGTTGAGGATGGCTCGGAGCGTAAAGACGATAGGCCGCTTCCTTACATCCCAATAGGGAATATGCATAAAAAATAGTTTCAGGTATTTACTAATTTATCGTAAAATAGATCAAAATCTACTACGAACAGTGGAAACCAAATCAAAATTGGTTGAAAAATGGGCGAGATACAGTCGTTGAAAGCAAATATATGCGTCTCTCTCTCGCGAAACAGATTTTTCTATGGAGTTAGTACGGCGCTCACGGTACGTGACGTCATTCGATCTCTCTGTCTAAGCAATAACTTTAACGCTTTATAACTCGCTTAATAGAAAAGATAGTTTAAAAATTCTTCGATATTTATGTATCTGGATGATAAAAGATCTCAATAAATCCATAAAAAAAAGTCATGCATATTCCCTATTATTCCAATACGACTAAACTCACCCATTAATTCGTCCAGTAGCTTCAGACACAGCTCCGTGTCTGCCTTCTCGAGGCACAAGCACGTCTTTATCTTGGCGTCCAATTCAATAAGCTTCATTTCAGTCTTCAGGAATTGTACGCGAGATTTCTTTTCTTCTGCCGAATAAAGAGAATATAAATAACTAGCCAAAGTACTACCATAAGCATAGACCTCCAAATTCATGTAAACATTATAAAAAAAAGACGTGCGTTCCTGAAACGCGCGTCGTCGGCGCGTTTAAAATACGCCGTGTACTATGGGCCTCAGATAATAAGTATATAAGATGACTCTGATACAGTCAATAATTAAATAATAAATAACCAAGACATGCCACGCTGGGCCACACAGCACCATCTAGCCCCAAACTAAGCCGAAGCTTGTACTATGGGTACTAGACAACTGATAAACATACTTAGATACTTTTTTTTTTGTAAATAAATACATATTAAACCCAATACAGACATGTTCATGATACAAATGTGGGAATCTAACCCACGACCCTTAGCTCAGAAGGCAGAGGTCACTACCAAATGAGTCATCGAGCCAGTCAAAAAAAATACATTTGTACGGTACTTCTTACTTTGGGATCTGAGCACTGTATGTGATGTTGTTTACCTGGCCATATGACGTCATCATCATAGAACAATATGGCGTCCTGCTATTAAGTCAAAAAGTCAGTCAATGTGAAACTCTTCGTTAGGCTTAGTTCAGATGATGATGAATGGATAATACATACCAGTCTCTCTCTCTTTGTCCAAAGTCGCCTTCTCTTCATCAGTGAGGTTCAGATCCATCACCAGCTGTGCCAATATCGATTGCGGTGTGATTTGACCCCTCTCTGTTGACAAAAATAGCAAGTATTTAGTGGTTTCGCTGTCAGTCTGTCCGTGTGGTTCTCGAATGGCTTGTTTCGCTAAAAAATTTAATTAGTCCGTCTTTTAGCTTATTCAAACATAAAAGTCACGTATTTTTTCATTTGTAATTAGAATCAAAATTACAAAGTTGTATTAGTATTTTTACGGGAGGGAGTGACGTCAAAGACTCCCACTCCTAACTTTTGATGCCTTGTATCTTTGCTATTGTTTATTTGAATGAAGAAAGGAAAAATACGTGTCATTTATTTTTGAATAAGCTAAAGACGACTAATTACAATTTTTAGCCATAATAGCTCTTAGACCAGTCTTTTAGATTGTTCAAAAATAAACGACACGTATTTTTTCATTTGTAAATTAGACCAAAAATGACAAAAGTTATAGCCCGAAATGACAAAAGATATATAAGGGAGTCTTTGACTTCACACGCTCCGTCAAATGCCCTCACCGAGTGACGTCACGCGTAATTAAAAGGAGCTATAACTTGTATTTTTAGTCTAATTTACAAATAAAAAAAATACGTGTCTTTTATTTTTATATAAGCTAAAAGACGGACTAATTAAATGATATGCCATAATAGCCTATTACATTTTTTACGGCTACAGGCATATTTTGAGCGGATTCTGCTAGTGAGTCCGCGTGTATGTCTAATGATTTTGTTGTTCTGTGACAACTGGTCAGTTACCTGTCAGTTGCCGCTGCCATGCCGGCCCAACCCCAACCCCCCCACGAGCTCCGGAGACCCTACTCACAAGCAGAAACACGACCGGAGGTCATTTGCTGCGGTATTCTATAGGGTGGAGGTCCTTCCCCGGACGGGCAGCTCAATTCGAGCGAAGATTCGCTATGCCCTACCTCTCTTAATTGGTGGTGTTAATGATACACTTCACTTACCCAACTGTAGTTTAAGTGTGACCGCGTTAGAAGCGGCTTGCTTGTCCCATTGCAGTCTCGATGCCTCGCTCTTGAAACTGGCTGGCCGGACTGGAACAGCTTGATGCCAACCATACTGCCCGGACGGTAGGTACGCTATAAGGATGTTGTCTTTCTCTGCGTCTTCTGCGGAATGGATAGAGATAGATACTCTTTATTGTAATACGGATGATGACAAGGTATGAAAATGAAGAAAATAATTAGTCCGTCTCTTAGATAATAAAAAAATATAAGACCCGTATTTTTGTTTTGTCGAAATAACAAGAAAATACTTAGATACAGCGCATTAAAGTTACGGAGTGGGGGCTAACTACGTCACGTTAGAGTATATTTTGTACTCTAACGTGACGTCATGTGACATTTAAAAATCAATGTATCTTCGTAAGTTTTTGAACAAGAGGCAAAATAAAAAATACGTATCCAATATTTTTCATTAATCTATCTGATGGACATTAAATTATTTTTTAGTCATCATCCCAATTGTGGATGTAAGGGAGCGACCCATCGTCTTTTCGCTCCAAGCCAACCATTTTTTTTTATAGTAGCTCGACATAATGGCTTCCCTACGCCTGATGGGAAGCCAAAGAGAAGCCCAAGTCGCTGTGACAACTGGCAAGTAACTGGTTAGTTAGCTGTCAGTTGCCACTGCCATGCCGGCCAACCCTAACCCCCCCACGAGCTCCGGAGACCCCTACTCACCAGCAGAAACACGACCCGGAGGTCATTTGGCTGCGGTATTCTATAGGGTGGAGGTCCTTCCCCGGACGGGCAGCTCAATACGAGCGAAGATTCGCTATGCCCTACCTCTCTTAATAACCTCACCTGCCCGTGGTGCATCCTGCCGAATAACAAACGAGGCGCTGGCAAACCGACTGGTGGCGGTAAAACCATCACGATAGAAGGCGTAGCTAAATATTACAGACCGATGACGGGCAGCAGCGTCACCGGAGCGAGAAGCTACGCCCTGCGATCGCCAATTCGCCTGCCAGCATCATCATCATCATCAGCCCGTGTCAGTCCACTGCTGGACATAGGCCTCTATATTATTTGAATATGAATAAGGAATTTAGGATAGCGTATACTTTTAGTCATTTGCTGATTGTGAATGCTCCCTCCGATAGATAACAAAGTCAAAATAATCTTAATTTTTTTATATTAGCTCGACATAATGGCTTCCCTACGCCTGATGGGAAACCAAAGAGAAGCCCAAGTCGCTGTGACAACTGGCAAGTAAATGGTTAGTTACCTGTCAGTTGCCACTGCCATGCCGGCCCAACCCCTAACCCCCACGAGCTCCGGAGACCCTACTCACCAGCAGAAACACGACCCGGAGGTCATTTGGCTGCGGTATTCTATAGGGTGGAGGTCCTTCCCCGGACGGGCAGCTCAATACGAGCGAAGATTCGCTATGCCCTACCTCTCTTAACAACCTCACCTGCCCGTGGTGAATCCTGTCGAATAACAAACGAGGCGCTGGCAACCGACTGATGGCGGTATAACCATCACGATAGAAGGCGTAGCTAAATACCACAGACCGATGACGGGCAGCAGCGTCACCGGAGCGAGAAGCTACGCCCTGCGATCGCCAAACCGCCTGCCCAGCGTGGCGATTATGTCCATTCCAGAAGTTTGCCCTAGGTGGCGAACAACTGGAGAGTCCTATGTCCAGCAGTGGACTACAATAGGCTGATGATGATGATGACATAAATAAATATAGACTGGCTCGATGGCTCATTTGGTAGTGACCTCTGCCTTGTGAGCTAAGGGTCGTGGGTTCGATTCCCGCACAGTATAAACATTTGTGTTCAGGAACATATGTGTGTGTATTGGTCTGTGTGTTTACTATGTACAATATGTATTTGTTTACAAAAAAAAAGTATCGTAAGTAAGTTTATCAGTTGTCTAGTACCCATAGTACAAGCTTCGGCTTA
>CM062104.1:2439978-2491288 GCA_031163375.1 Conogethes punctiferalis
TGTTTATACTAAGCGGGATTGGAAACCACGACCCTTGGCTCAGAAGGCAGAGGTCACTACCAAATGAGCCCATCGAGCCTGTTATGACCAAACATCTGTAGGCTTTGCCCATAATCTGGCTCGGTGGCTCAATTGGTAGTGACCCCTGCCTTCTGAACCAAGGGTCGTGGGTTCGATTCCCACCCGGGACAAACATTCGTGTGATGAACACTTGTGTTTGTTCCGTGTCAGGGTGTTTATATGTATTTAAGTATTTATTTTGTGTTTACCTTCGTTGTTCTGATACCCATAACACAAGTGATTAAGCTACTTTCTTTGGGATCGGAGCAATGTATGTGATGTTATCTGATATTATATTTATTATTTAGTTATAATCGCCACACTGAACGTGATTTACAGAACCTTAAAAATGGTTTCTCGTTTCAAACGTCCAAAGACATTATTTATATTTTAATTTCGCACACCACAATCAGGACTTGGTACAGAAAACATTTTTTAAGTTAAACAGATACGTTAAGTTAATGAAATCCGCTGAAAAACTGATAATATGGACCACATTCGGCTCTAAATAACTTACTTATGTTAATTATATTGCGTTTGCGTTTAATCTGTATCAAAGCGGTGAGGTCGCTAGTGATGTGACCGGTTTGTTCGATTTTCGGCAATAATGCCGAATATGGGAAGAAAAGGGGGCGTAGGTTTTTTTTATAAAAAGAGCATTCAGGATAACTTCACTCCACCTGATGGTAAGCGGTCGTGAGGTCTAAATGTTAGGTCGACAAGCACACTAGGGCAAACCCGCTGCGCCTGTCGCCCTCATCCTGAAGGCCCACTGAGATGCCGTATTACGCCCCGCCTAAAGAACCCAGGATTGAAAGAGGGTTTGTAATCGTTTTCATACGTAGTTCTAGAGAGGTAGGGTATAGCAAATCTTCGGTCTAATTGAGCCGCCCGTGCGGGGAAGGATCTACACCCTATAGAATACCGCAGCCAAATAACCTCCGGGTCGTGTTTCTGCCGGTGAGAGGCTGATGACGAGCAGCAGCGTTACCAGAACGAAAAGTTACGCCCTGCAAAACCCAACCCGCCTGCCCAGCGTGGCGACTATGGCCTATGTCCAGCAGTGGACTGCGATAGACTGATATGTATGATAATGTGATGTGATGTCCAAAGGCAATAAAGTGTCCTCATTCATCGCACGCTATATTGTGGTGCGTTCGGCCTTAAAGCCGAACGTGAGCCGAACATCATTCCCAACACTAGCCATCCAACATTTCCCGGCCGGAACATTACATAACGAGAGGTACAGACGTTAGTGGTCATTAGTAAGCTTCTTACGTAGCGAGTTTTAATCATTGCTTTTTATAATGAAGAGGCTTACCTAAACGGGAAAAGACGGTAAGCGCGAGTCGCTCAGATGATACTCGTATAGAGATCGCTCATAACTATTGAGGAGCAGTTTGCCTGTCTTAATGCCCTAAGCTAAGCTAATACTTTTTTTTTATAGTGGCTCGACATAATGGCTTCCCAACGCCTGATGCAGAGCGAAAGGAAAGCCCAAGTCGCTGTGACAACTGGCAAGTAACTGGTCAGTTGCCTGTCAGTTGCCACTGCCATGCCGGGCCAACCCTAGCCCCCCACAAGCTCCGGAAACCCTACTCACCGGCAGAAACACGACCCGGAGGTCATTTGGCTGCGGTATTCTATAGGGTGGAGGTCATTCCCCGGACGGGCAGCTCAATTCGAGCGAAGAATCGCTATTCCCTACCTCTCTTAGCTAACTTTTGATTGATTGAGTGTTAATATTTGTGTTTAAGTATACATTTGTGGTACCTTCGTTGTTCTGATACCTATAACACAAGTGCTTAAACTCACTTACTTAGGGGTCAGAGTAATGTATGTGATGTTGTCTGATATTGGCTGAAAGACACATTCTTAGGTTTGATACGCGCACAACAAATACACTTGTGTGCATGAATAATGTCTGTATGTATTGGTGTATGAGTTTGCTATATATAATAATGTATTTAAGGTAATAAATAAAGGTACGCTAGTTAGTAATGAACGGATTCGAATGAAACTAAACGATTATCTTCGTTTGAAAATCCAATGAATTGCAAAGCCAGTTTCCGAGAGACATGCACCGTATCTCGTTCGAAATCCTTAAAAGCGCCTCCAAACAAAATGCACCCCCGTCGCCATTACGTATTCAAATCGGGCCATGAATGAACCAACGCGTGCGCTCGCGACGGCGGCGCGCGCCCGAGTGACTGGCAGCGCGCCAGGCGCCGCGCACAGTGTAGACTACCCGCAGTAACAATATTTATTTATTTATTGGTACACAAAACAGAGTACAACAATACATGATAATTGGTGAAAGAAAAGGGTAACATTATTAGGCTGCACGTCCACAAATATGTGTACACAGCATGAAAAGCTAACATCTAGTTACAGTGCTATGAAGTGATTACAAAAAAAAAAACAAGATTAAATGAATGAGTCAATAGGTAACTCCAATAAGCCGTTGAAAGAATAACAATAACAATGTGAACAAATAAATACATATAATAAATAGAGATTGGAATTGTAACAAAAGTTTATTATTCTTACTTATTAATTACGCATACTCGTCTGTCCGTCTTTCAGTCCGTCCGAAAGAGACCTTAATAAAGCCCAATTGCTAAAACCGACAACCCAGGACAGATCAACCTGGCGCCGTAGAGTGAGGAGACCCGACCCCAGGTAACGGGAATAGGGACGGAAGAAGAAGAAGAACGACTTCGTATTAGAGTTATTATGACATGACAGTTTAGGTTGCTATGGTAACGTTTTCAAGACACGTCAGTTTGTAACAAAGCCTTTTGGTTTTGGTAATTTATTCATCACACCTTGGGTTACATTATTGGAGTTTTAGCATGGATCCCTAACTTTTCTAAAAATATAATAATTAGGCCTATATTCATCGGAGATAGTGTAGCTTTCCGACAGTGAAAGAATTATTCAAATCGGTTCAGCAGTTTCGAAGTCTATTCAATTCGAACAAACAAACAATCAAATCTTTCCTCTTCATATTGTCAGTGTAGACAAACCATAATTATTTAATCCCATGATTAAAACGAGTTGCTTCACTGCCCTTTCCTTGACTATGCCGGACCATAGACAACATTTCTTTTTTCCGTCTGTACACCGTTAATGGCGGCTAGTCGTTTTCGAGGCTGCGGCCGCGGCCGATAAACCCGATGCTTTATGGTCCGGGTAAAAATAAGTTCGTACTCGTATTAGCACTTGTCTGTGGTTCGTGTTTACTTATCTGGCTAGCTGTACAGACATGCGACGCATGTATCAAGGATGGAACGGCCTTGTGTGAGCTGAAAGCTTTCACATACATTGTTACAATTACGAGAAACATATCGTCCCTTAAGAAAATAGCCTATTGAGGCCACGTTTCTCTATTCCAGACTTCCAGCCAGAAGGGGATGTAAGGGAGCGACCTACATCTTTTCGCTCCAAGCCACACCCTCACCTGCCCGTGGTGCATCCTGCCGAACAACAAACGAGGCGCTGGCAACCGGCTGGTGATGTAACCATCACAATAGAAGTCGTAGCTTAATACCCTAGGCCGGTGACAGGCAGCGGCGTCACCGGAGCGAGAACCTGCGCCCTGCGATCGCCAACCCGCCTGCCCAGCGTGGCGATTATGGGTATAACCTCCAGATGTTTACCCTAAGTGGTGAACAACTGGAGAGGCCTCTGTCCAGCAGTGGTTTGCAATAGACTGATGATGATTAGCCCAAGAAGTGGCCCAAACACGAACGAATTTAAGGATGCCTAGTGCCTACGTTCAGTATCCAGACGTAAAAATGCAAATTCACTACAGCAATGCAACTACAGATTCAAATCAGCCATACAGCTTTCTCTGCGACCCGCCCAGCCGCCCACGTTTTTCTCAACCAAACGCCTAACAAATATGACCCTTATCACGTTGGATTAAGAGCTTATTTGTTGTAGTTGCAGTGCAAATGTTAGCCATCTTGCAAGTTGCAGTTGTGTTGTAGATCTTTCAAATTAACGCGTCAGTGTTGTGAATATGACGCATCTTTGGTAAATGTTTGGTGAATTGATAAACATACTCTGACAACATCACATATATTGACTGGCTCGGTCGCTCAATTGGTAATGACCCCTGCCTTCTGAACCAAGGGTCGTGGGTTCGATTCCCACCCGAGACAAACATTCGTTCGGTGTTTAATATGTATATTAAACACCCAGACCAATACAAACAGACATGTTCATGAACACAGCTGTTTGTAATGTGCGGGAATCGAACCTACGACCCTTGGCTTCAGGCAGAGGTCACTATAAAATGAGCCATCGAGCCAGAATTACAATCGGACGAGGTCATAAAAACACGCCATATTTGTATTGATTTCAACCCATAACTCACTCTCTCCCATAACAACGCAGCCGGCACACAATGGACGGACAGACGGATCTGTTTATATACATATACGCACACCTGGCGCGCACGTGGTCGCTATAATGACGCCGTATTGGGTTAACAATGTCTGTGTTTGTGAATGAAGATTTATAGCCAATTCAGTTAAGTCGATTGACTGTCAAATGTAAAACATCCGTTAGATGACAAATTACATTGGCTCTCTATCCTAAGAATTCTATCCCTGTACGTATGGATTTTTTTTAAAGACATGCAACTGAACTTAATTTAATTTTACATTTCAAATTCCTAAAACTAAAATCTTGCAAATAAAAAAAAATCCTAATACAAATCAATGCGTGCAGGGCCTTATGCATAAGTACGTGTTAATGTAAGTTTGTGTTTGTGTGTGTATGTGTGCATGTGTGTGTGATGTTTAGTTCTTTGTTTAAATTAATAGTGCCTCAATATCATCATATGACTTATCTTCTAACCACTCTCTAATAAGTTTTCAGCATTCATAGAACTGTTTGCTATACAAATCAATGTTATCTATATCTTCTATACTTATAATAAATCTGTAGAGAGGTCAATTCTGTACATAAAATATTTTTTCAAAATAACTATCAGGGGGTGATAAGTGATCGATACTGATACCAAAAATGCAATCAGTAAAATTTTTGTCTGTCTGTCTGTCTGTCTGTCTGTCTGTCTGTCTGTATGTTCGTTATAGAAAAAAAAACTACTGAACAGATTTTGACGAAACTTGGTACAATTATTCTTCATACTCCTGGGCAGGTTATAGGATACTTTTCATCACGCTACAATCAATAGGAGCGGAGCAGTGACGGGAAGTGTTGGGAAAACGCGAGAAATTTAAACCTGTATGTTTGAACGCGCATTACGCGAAAACTACTGCATAGAATTGAATGCGGTTTTCACCAATGTATTGCTAGAGGTCTAACTTAAAACTTAGGCACAAGGTATAGATGGGTATTATATGGAAGTCCGTTATTTTTGAAACCCGATATCCACGCGAGCGACGCCGCTGGCACAGCTAGTTATTAATAATGTTGTATAAATCCATCGACCTTAGACTGATGATGATGAGGATAAAAAAAAGAATTTATCACACTTTCTAGCATGGGACGGCTACTACTGGGTACTACTGGGTCTTGAGTCCCACTTGGGCGAGTCTCGGGTACGGGCCTCGATAAAATAAAATAAAATAAAATAAATAAAATAAATAAAATAAAATAGTTTATTTCAGCAAATAGATTCACTAGTAATACTTTTGCACGTCAAACTTTTTTCCTACCAGCACTTCGACGTGTAGCCTGCTGAGAAGAAGTGCCGCAACAAACTCAACAGTTAGCCTTTTTTAAAATATATGATACAATACAATAATATCGTTTTAAAAAGCGCAAGCGAGCAGACTATCATGTCCATGTAATATTGTCATCCATATAATCTTGTACTTTATAATAACCTTTTGACATTAAAATGGACTTAATGCGAGATTTAAATCTATGTATAGGTAGATCAACAATATTTTGCGGTATTTTGTTAAACATTTTTACACTTTGTCCTATGAATGAGTTACCAGTTTTACGAAGCCTGAGATTGGAAACAGCAAGTTTGCTCTTAATTCTAGTGTTGAACTGATGAAGATCGGAGTTTTTACTATATAAATGTATATTCTTACGTACAACCATAATGCAGTCAAATATGTACTGTGATGCCACAGTTAGGATGTTAATTTCTTTAAATAATTCTCTAAGTGATTCGCGAGATTTAAGTCCATATATAGAACGGATCGCCCTCTTCTGTAATACAAAAATAGTTTGTATGTCAGAAGCTGATCCCCATAGGAGCAAACCATATGACATAACACTATGGAAGTAACTAAAATAAACAAGTCTCGCCGTTTCAATATCAGTGAGTTGCCTAATTTTTTTAACTGCATATGCAGCTGAACTGAGTCTTCCTGCCAGGGCTTCTATATGAGGAGCCCACTGTAACTTGGAATCCACAGTAATCCCTAAAAAGGTCGTAGACTCAACAAGCTCAATGTGTTCACCATTCATAATTATATTAGTATTTACTTGCCTCACATTAGGCATCGTGAATTTAATACATTTTGTTTTATTAGAATTTAAAAGTAAATTATTTGTGTTAAACCAATGCAATACCTGCGAGAGAGCATTATTTACTTCGTCAGATACTTGCTTATGTCTGTCAGTTTTAAAAATTAGAGAAGTGTCATCCGCAAACAATACCGTCTCACATAAGCCTTCAGCAAAATAAGGAAGGTCATTTATATATATTAAAAACAGCAATGGTCCCAATATAGAGCCCTGGGGCACTCCCATACGTAGTAAGGCGCCAGAAGAATCAATTCCGTTAATAACAACTTTTTGAATTCTGTCAGTTAGATAGGACTCTAACAAACTTAAAGCAACATTCGAGACGCCATAATGCCGCAACTTCAGAAGTAAGATTTCATGATTAACGCAATCGAATGCCTTAGATAAATCACAGAAAACACCTACTGCATCCTGCTTATTTTCCCAAGCACCAAATATATGTTTCATCAGCGCCACTCCTGCATCAGTAGTGGACTTACCTTTTGTAAAACCAAATTGCTTTTTATGCAATAACTCATTTTCCTTAAAGTGAAATACTAATTGGTTAAAAATTATTTTTTCAAAGATCTTACTAAGCGCTGGTAAAACAGAAATAGGTCTAAAATTGGATGGGTCACTTCTTTCACCAGACTTAAATAAAGGAACAATCTTACTGTATTTCATCAAATTTGGAAACTGACCTATATCTACACACTCATTAAATATGATTGCTAAATGTGAGGCAATGGTGGGTATAATGGTTCTTAATACCACTACTGAAATTCCCCACAAATCCTCTGTCTTTTTTAAGTTAAGTTCGTTAAAAGTTTCTAAAATCGTTATATAATCAATATGGCTAAATTTAAAATTGTTGAAACATTCATCCACATTTGCTTTGAGAAGAGATTCAGCTGCAAGCGGACAAGAATTTATTTTACTTGTTGTTATTAAAGGTATATTGGAAAAATAAGTTTCAAATGCTGCGGCTACCTCTGCGTCAGAACTAAGACAATTGTCACCTATTTTAAGAGAGATCTTGTGATTATGTGATCGAGTTTTACAAGTCTCTTTATTGATTATTTTCCAGGTGGCTTTAACTTTATCCTTTGAATTTTTAATTTTTTCTTTAAGATAATTTGCCTTCGCCATTATACAAACTTTCTTAAAAAGTTTCGAATATTTTCTAACATGTTTCTTTTTCTAACATTTTTCTAACATGATGTTTACCATCTTTGCCCGGGCGTCTTCTCCGGGCCTTTCTTCTTCCCGGGTGCGTGGGACGGCCATAATTAGTACATACTACACACAATATTCATTCGTGTACACACTTGCAGGATCTTCCGTCGCATTCTCTCCGTCCTCTCAAAGGTCCCGTGGCTCAAAGACGCGTTTTAATTAAGCAACTCGGCAAAAACTCCGACGCCGCCGCCTGAATTAATAATTAGGAATGAACTGTCCGTCCAGTTGGAGCGAGAGAGAAGCTATGCTTGCAATCTTGCATCATCATCATCATCCTAGCCTATTTCCCGATTGTCTCAGGGTCGGCTTCCCAAACTGAGAGATTTGGCGAGGGCTAAGCTTTTACACAGAGCGACTGCCATCAGACCTCCGCAACATTTAGGGTAAGCTATACCCATTCCCAGTTTAGGCGTCAGAGTTATCATCATCTCTGATATGATGTAACGACTGCTATCTGAGTTGGTAAAGATAGCACCCGGGACCAACAGCTTAACGTGCCTTCCGAAGCACGGAGGAAATCGGTGTCAAATTTTGGTCACCCATCATCGGATTGACCGCGCCAATGGTTGCACAATGTTGCGATCATTGTTAAGCGAACAATGACCGCGGCGCCACCGAGCTCCTCACCTCACCGAGCTTACAATCTTGCATATGCAATAATAAAATAACAGCATTTTTTAGCAAAGAAACTAGTATAGTACACCCTTACGAACAAAAAAAGAATTTTTCAAATCAGTTTACAATTCTCGGAGATATGTGGCAACAACATACATACACATACATAACGTCACGCCTTACTCCCAGAGAGGTAGGCAGAGACCACGTCCTTCCATTTGCTACGATCCTGGCACACAAGAGAGGTAGGGAATAGCGAATGTTCGCTTGAATTGAGCTGCCCGTCCGGGAAAGGACCTCCACCCTATAGAATACTGCTTTCAAATGCCC
Source organism: Conogethes punctiferalis (assembly GCA_031163375.1). Classification (NCBI taxonomy): domain Eukaryota; kingdom Metazoa; phylum Arthropoda; class Insecta; order Lepidoptera; family Crambidae; genus Conogethes; species Conogethes punctiferalis. The sequence goes on from CM062104.1 coordinate 2,448,724, forward strand.
TCTGTTGTGTCTCTGCCGATGAGTAGGGTTTCCGGAACTCGTGGGGGGTTGGGGTTGGGCCGGCATGGCGGTGGCAACTGACCAGTTACTTGCCCGTTGGCACCTCGACTTGGGCTTCTCTTTCGCCGATGCTGAGCTACTATAAAAAAACACAACTTTTGCTTCGTCCACATTCATCAATCTCTTCATACATGCTCATCGGTTTAGGGTACTTAGTATTTTACCTTTTTTTACACACTTTCTATTTGGTCATGGAATGTCCTTCTAGGTCTTCCCCTTCAAACAGATCCATTCACGCTCTCGCTATATATTTTCTTGGTTAATCTACTTTCATCAAAACACAAGACCCAGAGGTCATTTGGTTGTGGTATCCTATAGGGTGGATGTGGACTGGCGGCTTAATTCGAGCGAAGTTTCGCTATGCCCTACCTCTCTTGAGTTTCGAAGCTTCATCTCTCTCTTTCTCGCTCACTCTCTCGAACTCGTCTTTATCGCATCCACATAGCTTATACTGTAAGACCGCCGCTGGTTCGTCGAACTCAACTTAAACTAACTGATTGCCGCGAGCCTCCTTGCGGAGAGTTAGGCTTTTGGAACTTTAGAAAGCATTCTTATATACGGAGGTATACCAGCTCTTAGGTATAGCATATTGTCGTAATAGCTTAGTTAGAGCATATAATATGACGGTTCATGCAGGGATGCGGCCGTATGCTTCGGCGTTACCCGTGTCCCTGCAACTTGCTGCCCACTGGTGATACAGGGGGGTTTAGTGGGTATGCCCTCCCATTTTCGGGAGGTGTGAGTCCCACACACCATGTCACCTCCCCCCGGAGATGGCATGACGATGCCTAATGCATTCCCCTCTAGAATATATAATACGGTTGGGATGTAAGAGAGGCACCTATCATCTTTTCACTCCAAGCCACCCTCACCTGCCCGTGGTGCATCCTGCCGAATAACAAACGAGGCGCTGGCGACCGATTAGAAGTGGTATAACCAACCCAATTGAAGGCGTACCGCTAAAATCGTCCTTTATATATATAATATATGTATATGTGTATTTTATGTGATCTATTTTTATTATATGTACTTTAATAATAAAACTTTATTGTTCAAAATAAAAACTTAAGTTACAGTACAGATTGTCACTTAAGTACCTAAACTAGGTCTAACCTGTTCTTATAGGTACTTATGCTCTAAAATGTGCAGGTAGGTGTGTAAACTTTTGTGTATATATTATGTGGATGAAGATAAATATTTTTTAAGTATATAAATACAATGTAATAATAATAAATGTTTGTTTTGCATTATATGTATATAAATTATATTAGGTAGTTGCATGTATATATCTTTTCTAGCATAAAATTGTTAATAGTTCCTCTGTATTGCTATAGTCTAATGTTAGGAGCCATTCCGCTATTACCGTTTTACATGTGTGTTTGTTTTTGTGACATACCTATGTTTAGTTTTTGGTTAACTCTATTGTATAGAAATGGTCCTGCAAATTGTGAAAATCGTTGTGCGAAGCGTGTACGACAAGCCACATATGCATTGGTGAATTTAATGTGCTTTCGTCTTCCACTATGTGCCTGTTGACAGGCCTCGCTCAACTTGTGCTGTTTTAGTAAAAGTTCCAAGTAGTACAATTGTCTCACTGTTAACACTTTGCTTCTGTTGTATAGTTGAGTGGTTGGGTACCTGAAAGGGAGTGAATACATAACCTTGAGTACTGATCTTTGCGCCCTTTCTAACGGTAGCAGATTTGTTTTGTGAGCACCGCCCCAGACAGTGATACAGTACGACAGAATAGACTGACATAGGGTGATGTATAGTGTCTTTAATAGTTTTTCTGTAGCAATATGTCTTAGTTTTCTAAAGACTGCAGTTAGTTTGCGTATTCTTTGTGTTAAGGTATTTATGTAGGGACTAAAAGTTAAGAGTGAATCAAGTGTTATGCCTAAATATTTATATGCCGAGACCTTTTCTAATTTTGGACAATCACAACTATCGTTATTCTTGGATTTACAATTTATTTGGTGAGCAAGGAGATAAAATGTATTGATAGGCGGCTGAGTTTTTTTGGTAATTGAGAAGGTTACAAATTTAGTTTTATCCGCATTTAGAGTCAGTAAGCTTCTATTCAATTTACGTTGTATGTCAGTATACTTTATATTATCTATATATCTATTTAAGTATTTTTATCACTGTTTAATTTTATTTTTATCCAACTTTGCAGCACGCTACCTACATCTATTTCTGCTTAGCCCAATGGTTGACTGGTAGAGAATGCCTATGCGGCATTAAGTCCGCCTTTTGTACACTATATTTCATTTGTGCAATGAAGATTGAATAAATATATAAAATACCATAGACCGATGACGGGCAGCAGCGTCAACGGAGCGATGAGCTACGCCCTGCTATCGCCAACCCGCCTGTCCAGCGTGGCGATTATGGGTATCGCCTCCAGATGTTTTTTTTTAAATAAGCCAAGACATCGCCACCTAGCCCGAAACTAAGCCGAAGCTTGTACTCGTACTATAGGAGCTAGACAACTGATAAACTTACTTCGATACTGTTTGCCCAAAGTGGCTAACAAGAGAGGCCTATGTCCAGCAGTGGACTGCAATAGGCAAGTTCTTTTATAGTAGCACGAATAGGGGGCTAATGGGCATAAAGGCTACTTTTCTTTAATAGTATCTCGACAATAATGGCTTCCTTACGTCTGATGGAAAGCGAAAGAGAAGCCCAAGTCACTGTGACAACTGGCAAGTAACTGGTTAGTTATCTGTCAGTTGCCACTGCCATGCCGGCCAGGCGTAACCCCCCACGAGCTCCGGAGACACTACTCACCAGCAGAAACAAGACCCGGAGGTCATTTGGCTGCGGTATTCTATAGGGTGGAAGTCCTTCCCCGGACGGGCAGCTCAATTTGAGCGAAGATTCGCTATGCCCTACCTCTCTTAAACGGTAAGTGATCACTTCAGCCCATGGACACCGCAACACTAGGGGAGTCACAGGTGCGTTCTGGCCCTTGAGAAACTTGGAGGCTTTTGAAAGAATTAACTTACTTCCCTTAACTTGGAGACTTTTGGAAGAAAAGTCCCTAAGTCGTATACACACATGCTTGATCTGACATTTCTAACATTTTTCGTTTCTAACACATTTCTACTAGTTCCACACGATATCTTAAGGAGAGTTCAATTATACACGAGATTGTGTTCACGCAACGCTTCAAGCACAATAATGTAGGCCCGCAAGACGTCGTTCGTGAATATGTGATCGTGTGTGATGCGACGCGGCTAATATTGACAGCGAACACGCGTGGGTGCCGCGGAAAGCTATGTTAGTGATGTCCCCTGACCGAATTTCGGCCACAGCGAAACGTGGTCTAAAGAGAACTCTTTTTTTTTGGGGAATGCATCTCCCAAAATGGGAGGGCACACCCACTAAACCCTCCAGTCACCAGTGGGCAGGAAGTAGCAGGGACACGGGTAGCGCCGAAGCATACGGCCACATCCCTGCCTGCCCTGGCCAGCCGCAGATGACAAGCGGCCGGCACTTCTGGTCCGGAGAAGGCCTATACCCCTACCCCCGGGAAGAGAACTCTTTCCTCACGGTAGGCAGCGGCTAAGCTGCGCTCCTGGCTAAATACCCAAGCCCGACTGACTAGCGTGGCGGTTAGTTGCGCCTCCAGATATTTTCCTAAAGTGGCGAACAACTGCGATAGGCTGATGATGATGACAATGATGAACATAACCGTCCTTCTGGTGCAATCGGTTAACTACAGAGAGAGGTTTGAGAGAGGTAGGGCATAGCGAATCATCGCTCGAATTGAGCCGCCCGTCCGGGGAAGGACCTCCGCCCTATACGAGTAGAATACCGCAGTCAAATGACCTCTGGGTCGTGTTTCTGCCGGTGAGTAGGGTTTCCGGAGCTCGTGGGGGTTAGGGCTGGGCCGGCATGGCGGTGGCAACTAACAAGTAACTGACCAGTTACTTGCCCGTTGTCACAGCGAATTGGGCTTCTCTTTCGCTTTCCATCAGGCGTAGGGAAGCCATTATGTCGAGCCACTATAAAAAAAATAAAAAAAAGACTACAGAAAGCTACAGTAATAAGGCTTAGGGCCGTTAGCCTTTAAGTATGTGTGCCGAAACACATAACACATCACTAAAAGCTCTAAAGAATTTCGCAGCGTGGAGCGAACCGTCTTTATTGGCATATCGCGTATGATTCAACGCTAAACATTTTCCTGTTATACGAAATGTTGGATAAATACATAATGTATGCGCCAGACGCACACCCGCCACCCGATCTCGAACTGAGGGTTTTGTTCGACGAGTCAAAAGCGGCCAAGTGCGAGTCAGGCTCGTGCACGTAGGGTTCCGTACCACTGATTGAATGAAAAAAATTAGGTAATTTGATATATGACGTTTAAAAAAAACTACTATCTAAATTTCATTCAAACCAATTTTCGTTAGTAGTTTGCGTAGCATTTTACCACTTTGGAAGAGTCTCTCGCGCAAACTATTCAGTTTAGAAAAAAATGATGTTAGGAACCTCATTATCATTTTAAAATACCTATCCATAGATACCCCACACGTATAGGTATGATGAAAAAAAAATTGAGTTTTAGTTCTATGTATGGGGAACCCCAAAATTTTTGGATTTTTTCTGATTTTATTTTAAAATCATAATGCGGTTAACAGAATACATCTACGCACCAAATTTCAATACTGTAGCTCTTATAGTTTCGGAATAAACTGGCTGTGACATACGGACGGACAGACAGACATGACGAATCTATAAGGGTCCCGTTTTTGCCATTTGGCTACGGAACCCTAAAAACGGATTTTTATTTTTCCTGTAAACTTCAACATTTTCGATTGCGGCTTTATTCTGTGGAGGGTGCGTATGTTTTGCTATAAAATCTTCCGAGTACTTGGCTAGTCTCTTAAGACAAAGATCGCCTATCACACTAATGCATTAACTGTTACCCTTCACACGTCCACATCAAGCCCCAAAGTGGGTCATTTAATTTAATAACACGTCCCTCATCCAATTAGGCCGGTGTATGTGGAACCAATTACATATGGCTGAGACAAGACCAGTCATGGGCCATCTGTGTTATATATTAGCTTAATGCTGTGTCATTGAACATTTATCTACAGAACCGCGCCGCGCACAACTCATCACCCTAGCCTTTTTCCCGAATGCCTCAGGGTCGGCTTCCCAAACTGAGAGATTTGGCGAGGGCTAAGCTTTTTACACAGAGCGACTGCCATCAGACCTCCGCAACACTTAGGAATGGGTATCATTCCCAGTTTAGGCGTCAGAGTTATCATCATCTCTGATATGATGTCACGACTGCTATCTGAGTTGGTAGAGATAGCACCCGGGACCAACAGCTTAACGTGCCTTCCGAAGCACAGAGGAAATCGATGTCAAATTTTTGGTTACCCATCATCGGATTGACCGCGCCAATGATTGCACAACGTTGCGATCATTGTTAAGCGAACAAGACCGCGGCGCCACCGAGCTCCTCACACAACCTCGCGCCGCGCACAACTAAACTATGGAATGCTTTGTCGCCAGCGGTATTTCCGGACCGATACGACTACAAAATCTTCAAGAAAAGAGCATACCTCTTCCTTAAAGGCCGGCAGCGCAGCTGTAACTCCTGATGTTGCAGATGTACATGGGCGGCGGTTATCCCTTACCATCTGGTGAACCGCTTGCTCGCCTGCCCCCTATTCCATAAAAAAAACTACTTATATCCCACTAATAGCAATGCGAGACTGCAATGCCTTGAACACCGACAGAAATTCGCGTCTTACGGTATTCTATCGCTTGGATTTTGGAGAGAATGCGACGGAATTTGACTGGCTCGATGGCTCATTTGGTAGTGACCTCTGCCTTCTGAGATCGTGGGTTCGAGTTCCGCACAGTACAAACATTTGCGTTCATGGACATGTCTGTTTGTATTAGTCTGGGTGTTTACTATGTATAATATGTATTAATATGTATTAATATAGAAAAAAAAACTAAGTAAGTTATCAGTTGTGTAGTACCCATAGTACAAATGGCTTAGTTTGGGGCTAGATGACGCTGTGTGACCCAGCTTGGCATATCTTGGGTTATTTATTTATTTATCTGCGGGCTAAAACTAAGAGCACAACTACTAGTTTTATGTTGCGCACATCCGCATACCGGCATCTACGATATAATTATAATATTGATATTGTCATTCGGGGGGGATTTGCCCTTGGCAGACGGGATCCCCGTGCAGTACAAACATTTGTGCATGAACATGTCTGTTTGTATTGGCCTGGGCGTTTGCTATATGTATTTACTAGCTTTTGCCCGCGACTTCGTCCGCGTGTTTAAATTTATACATACAAAAGTTTTTTCCCGCTAACTCCCGTTCCCGTGGGAATTTCTCAAAATACAGCCATAACTAAACTTTATATTTACTAAGGTACCTGCATGCCAAATTTCAAGCGTCTAACTTAAGCGGTTTAGATTTTTCATACAAAAGGATTTTCCCGCTAATTCCCGTTCCCGTGGGAATTTCGGGAATTCCTTTCTTAGTGCACCCCTACGGTACCTAAGCTACGTCCCTTCCAAATTTCAAGTGCCTACGTTTAGCCGTTTGGGCTGTGCGTTGATATGTCAGTCAGTCAGTTTCTCCTTTTATATATATAGACTAGCTTTTGCCCGCGACTTCGTCCGCGTGTTTAAATTTATACATACAAAAGTTTTTTCCCGCTAACTCCCGTTCCCGTGGGAATTTCTCAAAATACAGCCATAACTAAACTTTATATTTACTAAGGTACCTGCATGCCAAATTTCAAGCGTCTAACTTAAGCGGTTTAGATTTTTCATACAAAAGGATTTTCCCGCTAATTCCCGTTCCCGTGGGAATTTCGGGAATTCCTTTCTTAGTGCACCCCTACGGTACCTAAGCTACGTCCCTTCCAAATTTCAAGTGCCTACGTTTAGCCGTTTGGGCTGTGCGTTGATATGTCAGTCAGTCAGTCAGTCAGTCAGTTTCTCCTTTTATATATATAGATTAACATAAAAAGTCATCTAAGTATGGTAAATATCAGTTGTCCCATAGTACAAGCTTCGGCTTATTCTGGGACAAGATGGCGCTGTGTGGCCCGCGCTTAAGTGACTACGGCGTAGCCTCGTAGCGTTTGCTACGAACGAGCACTGCACTTACGGCAAACCGACACGAGACAGGCACTATAGCTTTTCGTCGCTCTTTGAATAGCTGCGAAATCTAGTTAAACCTTTGGCCCTGTGTCTTAGAATACGGATGTTTCCAGGGTCAAGCAGCCGGGTTGGTTTTTTTTTTTTTTTTTTTAATTATAGTGGCTCGACATAATGGCTTCCCTACCTGATGGAAAGCGAAAGAGAAGCCCAAGTCGCTGTGACAACGGGCAAGTAACTGGTCAGTTACCTGTCCGTTGCCACCGCCATGCCGGCCCAACCCTAACCCCCCACGAGCTCCGGAAACCCCGGAACTCTCGAAACTCCGGAAACTCACCGGCAGAAACACGACCCAGAGGTCATTTGACTGCGGTATTCTATAGGGTGGAGGTCCTTCCCCGGACGGGCGGCTCAATTCGAGCGAAGATTCGCTATGCCCTTCTCTATTGGTGACCGCAATATGTTTTATTTGTACGCAGGTAAACACTGCTGCCCGTTTCCTGATATTCCCTTAGTCGTTTTCTACCCACGGTATGAGATAGCTTCTTTTGCGGTGTCGCTGCTGCCCATCATCGGTAGTACTTAGCTACGCCTTCAATCGTGATGGTTGTACTGCCACCAGTCGGTTGCAGCGCCTCAGCCAGCGGTTGTATTTGAATGTATGTCGATACAAAACTGGCCGGGTTAGCAAGTAAAGAATATCATCAATATCGTTGTGTCGTGAGCGGGCGTCGTAAAAGAGAGCGCAGGTGTTGCGTGACACAATATGAGGATTCGCTCACAGCGAGCGACGCCGAGGTACGTGACACATATACATACATACATATTGATGTATGGGTCGTAACGGAGTGACCTAACACCTTTTCGCTCCAAGCCACCCTCACCTGCCCGTGGTGCATACCGTCGAATGACAAGCGAGGCGCTAGCAACCGAATAGTAGCCGTATAACCATCACGATTGACGACGTAGCTGGATACCACAGGCCGATGACGGACAGCAGCGTCACCGGAGCGAGGAGCCTAGCCCAAGATACACAACCCGCCTGCCCAGCGTGGCGACTATGGGACTGTGCGTATAACCTCCAGGTGGAGTGGTTCGCATAGCGGCGAACAACTGGAGAGGTCTATGTCCAGCAGTGGACTGCGACAGTCTCTTGATGATGTTTATCCATACGATATCCTTACTAATATTATAAATGGGAAATTGTGTCTGTTTGTATGTTTGTCTTTCTTTCCGGCAAAACGGAGCGACGAATTGACGTGATTTTTTAAGTGGAGAAGGTTGAAGGGATGGAGTGTAACATAGGCATTTTTGCATCTTTCTAACCCTCACAATTCCCTAAAATGGGGGGTGGAAGTTTGTATGCAACATTCACCCCGAATTTAACGCAAGCGTAACCGCGGGCTTTATCTAGTGATGATATAAGTATAATAATAATAATAATAATAAATATATTTATTTTCTTCCACAAAACTCATGCTTATAACTATCTTAACTAGTAGAAAATGTGCATTTTAAATTAAGTTATGTGGTAGACTGGTGCCTGAAACTAAGCCTATGATTAGGCTTGCTATTTTCAGTTCACCAGGCCACTCCCCGGACATTAGGGATCTTGATTTTGCACTCTTTTTAGTTTTAATAAACTAGGATAAACTGGATAATATTTGTTTCATTGGGCGCCTTCATTTCAAATAATACAAATTATACTTTACTATACTATATACATATATTAATTGTTGGTAATTAATTAATTATTTCATTATTTTTATTATTATTGCTTCTTTTTCTTTTTTTTTTTTTGCGCTGGCATCCCTAGCTGTCACACGTCAAATCGTCCAGCTGATAATAATTTAATAAAATTAATTAGTTATTTATATTATTGTGCGCTTAAATCATGTTAATCTATTAAATAATCGTACAATTAAGAAGGTGTATTGTTCGCAACTGTGTAACAAGTGCAGATCTCGACAAAATTAACCGAGAAAAATTTGCCGGCCGGCTGTCAAAGTGATCAACGAATTTGAACCAAGAACGGATTGAAACCGGGGAAGTATTGTTTTTATGACTTATTAGTTTAAGTAATTACTGTAGAAATCACCCAAACAATCTACAAACAAAGCTTGATAGCTTTTGATTGCGACCTTTCTGGCACAATTTACTGATAAAGCATTGGGTACCTACCTCCTTCAATTTGGAATTTTATTTACTTTGATTTCAGTTTCTTTTTTCAAAGACGACGTTGAAAAAACACATTGTTCTGAATAAGTTATTACATTTGTTTATAAATATAGGCGAAGACTAGTACTGAACACCTATTCTGTGATTAAATACCAATGTATCTGTCAATCTCATACAACACAAAATTTGTGCCTAGAGGGTTGACCTGTTAGTTTGATCTTGATAGAAACCAAAGGATATTTATTAGGCAATACAAATTTATTTACAAAGCCCCAATTAAACAATAATTGTTGATAAATATAACATAGCGAACTACCCCCCCTTATAAAACTAAATTCAATTTATAATATTTAATTTTACTTTGTCTTTTTGTACATTTGCAAATAATTAAGAATTATAGTTTTCCAACTCCCACATAAAAATAACTTTGTGTGAAAGTAGTGACATAGTACAAAACTTGAAAAGTTGACAAAGTGAACATAATAATTGTAAACAGTTGTTGTACATGGACCTTCTCTTCAATTTCAGACATGAGTGGCAATAAGACCTACTCCAGGATGATGACTCGCAAGGCCACGGCACAAGAGTTGGAATTCAAGTTGAGACGGGCATTAGAGGAAGTTAAGTCCCTAAAGGAGGACAATGAACAACTACTCAGAGAACATACTGAAAATGAAGAGGAGTCCTTAAAAATAATAAGCCAAAATAGGCAATTAAAGTGTGAGTTGGTGGAACTGCACACACAGCTCGTGGAAGTCCAGGAACAACGGGACCATCTGCTCGGAACAGTGAAGAACTTTGACCGATGCAGTGAAACTTTTGAGCAGACCCTAGGGCGCATAAACGAGCTTGAGGGGGACCTTCGCGATGCCAACAGAACCATACATCAGTATGAGGAAGACATACGGTGTCAAGAAATCATTCACACTCACAGCCTCTACGAGGAGCTCATTAACTCACCGACTGGGGACTCGGGGACAAGAACCAATGGCACTAATAGTTCACATATTAGAAATAATATTGTTAAATTTAGTAGTAAGAATAAACTTAGGAAATATATTAAAATTAATAATTATATTAAAAAAACTGAAAAACTAATTAGACGTCAAAAATGTTTTCATAAAAATTCTTTATTAAGAAAGCAACGTCTTGATTTGCTTGACAGCTTGGAAGTTTATAGTAAAAAACTAGAGAAAAGTAGGTCTGAACATAAAAAAGACACTTACAAATACAAATACAAATACAAATAAATTTATTTGCTTGAATGTGGTACAGTACAGTACTTCAGAGTTGCAGGCTAATATATCACGTTTGCATGTATCCTTAGAGCGTATGACAGATAATTATAAGTCTGCTCAAGCGCAGATTAGTGAACACATACTGGCTGCCAATAGACTAATAGACCAATGTAGGTGTGGTAACAACAATCTGTCTTTAAATCAACCCCAAAACATGGATAGGCATTGTCACCAGGATACAAGCATACAACAGTGTCATTTACAACAATCACAATCACCAAGTAATGTCTTAGTATTTTCAGACGACATTGGGCTTGATTATGGTCCCCTCTTGAATAAAAAAATTGTCAATTCTAGTGTCTCCAACTTTTGTATGCCAGGGGCTCCACTTAGTTATATAAGCAAGACAGTGGAAAAGTCTAGGTTCAATAAACAGTCTATAATTACAATTATGATAGGAAATGGACTGAATGTATGTAAAAAAGATATATTAAATAGCTTCTCAAAGCTATCAGAACTTGATGTGAATAAAATCATTTTATGTGCATTCCCCTTTTCAAAGGGATACACTGATAAACAAAATGACAGTATTCATAAGTTGAATACTTTACTATACAATTTGACATGTAGTTATAAGGACAAATTTGTGTTTTTTGACACAAATTTATTTATTAATAATAGTTTTTCAATGACTGGCAAAACTTTTTATTTGCCTTATAAAAGAAAGAAGGAATTGGCTTCCTTATTAGGCTATAATATTAATAATATTAATAGGACATCTAGTCCGATTTTGGAAGTTGTTCCAAATAATTTAAATTTAAAATTGAGACAATAGAGGATTACTCTAGCACCTTAGAGACAAAGGAAAAGCCTATCAATTTTAACATTGTACATCAAAATATACAGGGTGTTTCCGGCAAAGACTTAGAATTAGAATTGTTTTTAAACACAAAAAATATCCATGCTTTATGTATCACAGAACATTGGCTGAGACAGCATGAATTAATTTTAAATATTGATAATTATAAAGTCTGTAGTTCTTTCACTAGAGACTCTGCCATTAGAGGTGGGTCGCTTATCCTATTGCAGGGTGGCATTTCATTCAAGGAGCGAAAAGATATTGTATTGCTCTCACTGGAAAGAACCATTGAGATTGCTTGTGCAGAGCTTGAGCGATACATTATAGTTTGTGTATATCGGCCTCCATCTGGCAATTTTGTTACATTTGAGTCCCGTATGGAAGAAGTTTTGAAAAAAATTTGTACATCTAGCAAAAATATACTTGTTTGCGGCGACTTTAATGTAAACATTCTGGACAAGTCACAGAACTCCATTAGGTTCTTAAATCTATTTAAATCATTTAACTTGCTACCTTTGTTTAATGAACCTACTAGAATCACTCCTACATCAGCAACTTGCCTAGACAACTTTTTCAGTAATTGCAGTGTAAAAGAAAAATGTATAATTAATTTTGTCAACTCGGACCATGCCGGCCAGTTGGTAGTATTGGAACAGCAAAGTGCTCGCACGACGTCTAGTTTTATTTGTAGACCTGTCACCGCGAACCGCATAAAAAAATTTAAGCTAAATATTAATGAAAAAGTGCACATTGTGAGCGCTGATAATAATATGCGAAATGACGATGTTGATCAAATGTATGAAAATTTGTTTGATGTTATTTCTAAAGAATATAATAGTGTATTTACAAAGAAAACTATAAAGGTCAATAGTTCTAAAGGTAGATTTAGTGAATGGGCAACACCAGGTATTTATAAGAGTAGGCGCAGGTTGTTTGAACTATATGATATAAAAGCTAACTCAAATGACCCTTCCATTATAGAACATGTAAGAAACTACTCAAAGGTATTCAAGAGAGTATGTGCTATAGCGAAATCAATGTTTCTTAAAGATAAAATAAAGAAAGCCAGCAATAAGATTAAGGCGACATGGCAAATAATCAATAGGGAAACTTGTAAGAGTAAAATTAAGGATCGAAAGTTCTGTTTGAAAATCGACGATAAAACTGTTGAATCGGATGTTGAAGTGGCAAACGCGTTTGAATCTTTCTTTGCCAACATTGCATCTAAAACGACGGACACATTAAATTCTAGCCCGCGTCTTGCTTATGACCTCCTCAACACATATTCTGTCGAATGTAAGGTAAAGTTTAATTTTCATCAAATCGACGCCCTAGACATTTTGGATGCTTTCAGAAAGTTAAATATTAAAAAGACTGAGGATTACTGGGGACTTTCTGTTGATATATTAAAAAATATAATCAGCATTATTTCACCAATTTTGGCAACAATTTTTAATAAATGTATTGAAACTGGGCATTTCCCAAGTTTGATGAAACTTAGTAAAGTCATACCACTATTTAAATCCGGTGATAAGTGTGACCCATCAAACTTCAGACCAATATCTATACTGCCCGCTTTAAGTAAAATTTTCGAAAAAATTATATTTAATCAATTAATAATCCACTTACAAGATAATGATATATTGCATAAGAACCAGTATGGATTCACCAAAGGTAAATCCACGACTGACGCTGGTGTAGCGCTCGTAAAACATGTATTTGATGCATGGGAGAACAAGCAAGATGCTGTGGGGATTTTCTGTGATTTGTCAAAGGCATTTGATTGCGTTGATCATCAGACACTACTTATGAAGTTAAGTCATTATGGTGTATCGAACGACTCGCTTAGTATGATACAGTCTTACCTGATAGGAAGAATCCAAAAAATTAATGTTAACGGTAGTCACTCCTCTGGAGCCCCCTTGCTTATGGGTGTGCCCCAGGGCTCAATATTGGGACCTTTGCTCTTTTTAGTATATATTAATGATCTTCCATGTTTTGCAAAAGACTTATGTGAGATGGTGCTATTTGCCGATGACACATCTTTAATATTTAAGGTTGACAGACAAAGAGAAAATTTTGACGAAGTAAATGATGCTGTCTCTAAAGTATTACATTGGTTTACAAGTAACAATCTGTTACTAAATGCTAAGAAAACTAAATGTATAAAGTTTTCTATGCCCAATGTCAGACAAGTCAAAACTGTCATTAACATAAATCAAGAACCCATTGATATCGTTAACTCAACAGTGTTCTTAGGTATCACCTTAGACTCAAGATTGCAGTGGGCTCCACATGTTGCTGCCCTTGCAGGACGACTTAGTTCAGCTGCATATGCTGTTAGGAAGATTAGACATTTAACTGATGTCGACACTGCGAGATTGGTTTATTTTAGCTACTTCCATAGTGTTATGTCCTATGGCCTTCTACTGTGGGGCTCAGCGGCAGACATCCAGACCATATTTGTTTTACAAAAGAGAGCTATCAGAGCCATATACAAACTTGGCCCACGTGATTCTCTTAGAGACCTTTTTAAAGAAATAAATATCTTAACTGTCGCTTCCCAATATATCATGGACTGTTTAATCCATGTTTATAAGAACAAGCACAAGCTTCCTAAAAATTCAGATAGTCATAAATTCAATACCAGAAACAGGCACAAGCTAGCTATTCCTAATCTGAGGCTGAATAAATGTGGAAAGTCATTTATAGGGCTTAGCATAAAAATGTTCAATAAATTGCCTCAATGTATAATTGATCTACCCATACAAAAGTTTAAATTATATATTAAAGGATGTCTAATAAAGAAAGGTTATTACAGAATTGAAGACTATTTAAGTGATAAGACTGTATGGTCAACTGCCAAATAAGCGGATGCTGCTCGCCTGCACTTTATCATAATAAAATTATAACCATTTCATTGGTTGTTTATATAGAGTCATATGTAACTTCTATTCTATGTAAGCTACGTCCTTCAGTTAATTTATTCATTTATTGGTTTTATGATTTTGCCAGATATTTTATATTGGGGTAACTGGACTAGTCATGCTCACTAAAATGTTTCTGGGGTGGTGGCGCTGTGTGGCGGGTCGTTACACTCCCTCAAATATGGTTGAATGAAGCGATGGCTGGTACACACGTCATACTTGTGAACAGGTGCTGCCTTGGAGACTGGTCTACTCCTGATTGCCCTATATAGAGTATGTTAAGGTTAATTTCTTTTTTTAAATCTAATTTATAATTAATTTTGTAAGGCCCCAGACTGTATGACGTGGTCGTAGTTAAAAGTATAAATGTGATAATAATATTGTAAACACCATTTTGAAAAGAGCAACTACACGAGTTTCTTGCCGGTATCTTCTCGGTAGAATGCTGCTTTCCGAACCGGTGGTAGCTTCGACGATTTGTAAGTGTTTTTCATAAAAACCTATACAAATAAAGATTATTTTGACTTTGACTTTGACTTTGACTTATTTATTTATTTTTGTGGAAAATTTACTATTATTATATTATAAATCTATTTTATTTTATTTAGAACATAATTAATTTTATCAAATATTTTTTTTATACATTATATTATATTTTTATTATAGATACAATAATATTTCATTTATTTAATTTAAGAGGTTCTCTGTCTCATCATAGTTTAGGGTATTTAGCCATTTGTTAACCTTTTTTCTACATTCGAACTCAGTTAGATTGGTTAGTGAGAGGATTTTATTAGACTTATTATATAATCGGGGGCCCCGATAACTGAAAAAGTGTTTGATGAAACTGGTATTGTAAGGTTTGCAGTGATATATTGCATACTGGTTACAGGTTCTTACTTTAGTCAAATCCCTACATTTATCTATCTCTCTATGTTTTTTAAGGATGGCAGTAAGAATGTATAATTGTCTTACTGACAACATACCAGACTCCTTATGCAGCAATACAGTTGGGTACAGTATGGGTTTGAAGAGACTAACCTTAAGGACAAAGCGTTGTGCCCTCTCTAATTCCAACATGTATGTCTTGGCTGCTCCTCCCCAAGTCGAGACACAGTAAGTGAGGAGGGATTGACAAAGAGACTGATAAACATTTAAAATTAACTTCTTGCTTGCTACTTCTCTTAGGTTCCGAAAAACATAACTCAGTTTTCGAACTTTTGTAACTAGATTGGCGATATGGTCTTTAAAGGTCATATTTTGATCTACCAAAACTCCCAAATACTTCGCAGTGGGTACTTGTTTTATAACAGTGCATTTACATGTGCCAGTTGGTGGAAAGGAGCAGTTGTGTGCTTTAATGTTATGTGTGCTGTTGGTATTGGGGTTACCTCTCAAGCTATATGCGGTGAAATTAGTTTTAGTGGCATTGAGCGAGAGAGAGTTTGCAGCCAACCATTGACACACCTTATTAAAGCCCTGTTGAGCCTTAGTGAAAACTTCGTCCCAATTTTTGCCATGAAAAGTTAAGCTGGTATCATCTGCATATGATATAATTTTGCAGCCTTCAATATTCATGTCGCACAACTCGTTTATGTAGCAAAGGAACAACGTAGGACCCAAGATACTACCTTGAGGAACGCCGTAGTTCACTGGTTTTTCCACACTCAAGTTGTTTCCTATTTTAGTACACTGTGTTCGATCCGTTAGGTAACTTTTGATTAAATCGAGTTGAGTACCCCTGATCCCCATATTTTCCATTTTTTCCAGTAAGTGAGAGTGCGAAACCGTATCAAAAGCCTTTGCTAGGTCTATCCAAATAGTTAGGCACTTTTTTCCAGCATCCATCTTCCCCGCGACATCTATACTTATAATAAATCTGTAGAGAGGTCAATTCTGTACATGAAATATATTTTCAAAATAACTATCAGGGGGTGATTAGTGATCGATACTGATGCCAAAAATGCAATCAGTAAAATTTTTGTCTGTCTGTCTGTCTGTCTGTCTGTCTGTCTGTCTGTCTGTCTGTCTGTATGTTCCTTATAGAAACAAAAACTACTCGACGGATTTTAACGAAACTTGGTACAATTATTCTTCATACTTCTGGGCAGGTTATAGTATACTTTTCATTACGCTACGATCAATAGGAGCAGAGTAGTGAAGGGAAATGTTGGGAAAACGGGAGAAGTTACTCCATTTTTTAAGCTTCCGTCGCGTGTGCAGCCTTAATGGTTAAAGTTACATAGAAATTATGTATGACAGAAATATTTTACATAAAATTGACTAAAAAATATCCCGCAACAGCATATGTCTATCTTTTATGGTTGACTCACAATAACACGTGTAACTCCTGATAGCTTAGCAGTTCGGAGCATTCTGATTATATTTGTTTACTCTTACGTTTATAATACTCTCATTCATCCCTAATTTAAAAAAGTTATCATTATTACCTATTCAATAAAAAAAGAATCATAGAAATCGGTATAGAAACACCAAACTTATACATGAAATAAGCCATCGCGCCGTCGCACGTGAATACTGAATCATGCTATAAGGATTATTTTTGTGTAACGGTTGCCGCGCTCGACACGGGTCGCGGCGGCGGTAGGGTATAAAAAGGCGGGAGGTCCGAGAGCTAGCTTCATTCAATATATACTTATAATAAATCTGTAGAGAGGTCAATTCTGTACATGAAATATATTTTCAAAATAACTATCAGGGGGTGATTAGTGATCGATACTGATGCCAAAAATGCAATCAGTAAAATTTTTGTCTGTCTGTCTGTCTGTCTGTCTGTCTGTCTGTCTGTCTGTATGTTCCTTATAGAAACAAAAACTACTCGACGGATTTTAACGAAACTTGGTACAATTATTCTTCATACTTCTGGGCAGGTTATAGTATACTTTTCATTACGCTACGATCAATAGGAGCAGAGTAGTGAAGGGAAATGTTGGGAAAACGGGAGAAGTTACTCCATTTTTTAAGCTTCCGTCGCGTGTGCAGCCTTAATGGTTAAAGTTACATAGAAATTATGTATGACAGAAATATTTTACATAAAATTGACTAAAAAATATCCCGCAACAGCATATGTCTATCTTTTATGGTTGACTCACAATAACACGTGTAACTCCTGATAGCTTAGCAGTTCGGAGCATTCTGATTATATTTGTTTACTCTTACGTTTATAATACTCTCATTCATCCCTAATTTAAAAAAGTTATCATTATTACCTATTCAATAAAAAAAGAATCATAGAAATCGGTATAGAAACACCAAACTTATACATGAAATAAGCCATCGCGCCGTCGCACGTGAATACTGAATCATGCTATAAGGATTATTTTTGTGTAACGGTTGCCGCGCTCGACACGGGTCGCGGCGGCGGTAGGGTATAAAAAGGCGGGAGGTCCGAGAGCTAGCTTCATTCAATATTTGGCTGTTGATGCGTTCAGAGCGATCGACCTTATTGACAGACAATAATTGATATTGAGAAACCGTGCTTATCAGCGCGACTTTTAGTGTTGAAATAGTTTATTTGAATTTCTTTTGTTGTTATATTGTAAAATATTCGTTCAAATTAAAAATTATTAAGCGTAGGTACTTTTATTAATTAAAGTAGTTATAAGTATTTATTTTTAAGTGAAGTAGGTATAGGTAGATAGTTTTGCACAGGCGTTTCAGCTTTAAAAATATATTTACAAAAAAAGTATCAGGGGTGATTAGTGATCGATACTGATGCCAAAAATGCAATCAGTAAAATTTTTATCTGACTGTCTGTCCGTCTGTCTTTCTGTCTGTCTGTATGTTCGTTATAGAAACAAAAATTACCTAGGTACTCAACGGGTTTCAACGAAACTTGGTACAATTATTCATCATACTCCTGTGCAGGTTATATGATACGTTTCATCACGCAATCAATAGGAGCAGAGCAGTGAAGGGAAGTGTTGGGAAAACAGGAGAATTTTTTATCTGAATGTTTGATTGAGCATCACGCAAAAAGTACTGCATGGAATTGAATGTGGTTTTCACCAATGTATTGCTAGAGGTCTAACTTAAGATTTGGGCATCATTTTATGGAAGTCCGTTAGTTTTGAAACCCGATATCCACGCGTGCGACGCCGCTGGCACAGCTAGTAATCAGTAAGCTCATGGATAGCATCAGACGTCGATCTGCCGGCACGGAAACCGAACTGTGCTTCTGAGAGTAACTTTCTTGTTTCCAGGTATTCGATCAGTTGCCTGTTAATCAGTTTTTCTAGTATTTTAGAAAGCGATGGAAGTAGAGAGATAGGGCGGTAAGTATCTGTGGTTACTTCGTTGTTCTTATTCCCATAACACAAGTGTCCTAACTACTTACCTTAAGATTATAATAATAACCCAAGACATGCCCCGCTGGGCCACACATCGCCATCCAGACCCAAACTAAGCCGAAGCTTGTACTATGGGTACTAGATAACTGATAAACTTACTTAGATACTTTTTTTTTGTAAATAAATACATATTATACATAGAAAACACCCAGACCAATACAAACAGACATGTTAATGAACACAAATGTTTGTACTGTGCGGGAATCGAACCCACGACCCTTGGCTCAGAGAGCGGAGGTCACTACCAAATGAGCCACCGAGCCGATTGGAGCAATGTATGTGACGTTTTGTGTTAATTTAACACTATAAGCTATAATTTATGTAAAGGTACGAGTACATGTTATAATTACATACACCGATATGCACGCAGTCAAAACTGCAGACTGCAGCTAATACAAACGACTTACTTACTCGTCGAACTAATTAATACTCCCCCTTACACTTTTATGGAACTTCGTTACACACCCTCACTTATAACACTCACAATTAGATCCATTCATATCACAGCCTAATACCAGCAAGGACAAATAATTATCTTGGCCTTCGACCTTAAAGTAAGAGGCATAAGTTTGAATACCACTTAAAGGTGTTGTGTACTTAGTTTTTGAGGTGCGGAAGGTCGGCCCTCAGTCGTGGTTATTTATTAGGTGTCGACGAAATGTCTTCTTTAGGTTAGGTTTCTAATTTGTTTAGAGGTTAAGTGCCATTTTGTTTATACTACGAGTAATATATAACCCAAGACTGCAGAGTCAGCGTCTGAGACATTTAAAAAGAGCGCCTAGGTCTGCCGACAGAATGATCGAAGATGTGCGTCGAGTCTGTGAAATATCCGCGATAGATTTTTGCGCGGCGTGTACTGCATATAATTGCAAAAAAAATCCTTGCCCCATCCCTATACCCATTTGCCACACAAACCTACGCTTGTATGAAACGCAAGGAATTTTATTATGACTCCGAGGAGGGTTCACAATGAAGTCTCCTACTCCTACACGCACAGACGTCGTAATCTTGTTATTAAATGCCTGCATGTTGAAGATATTCCTCTACATGTAAGTGTAAACAAGATTGAATAGAATTTATCTATATGCATATAGATAGTTTAGGTCGGCTGTTTGGTATGCAATAAAGAATATCTATCTATCCCATCAAAAAACATTAATAAATAATAAATAAATATCAGACAACACCGCATACATTGCTCCGATCCCAAAGTAAGTAGCTTAAGCACTTGTGTTATGGGTATCAGAACAACGAAGGTACCACAAATAAATACTTAAATACAAATATAAACACCCAGATACGGGTCAAACACAAGTGTTCATCACACGAATGTTTGTCCCGGGTGGGAATCGAACCCACGACCCTTGGTTCAGAAGGCAGGGGTCACTACCAATTGAGGCACCGAGCCATTCTGTAAAAAACTAGCCAAGTCTCGATGGAGCTGCTTGTTTATCTCTAAAAATAATGAAATCTAGACAAAGCCGTGCCAAGTCTAGGGTTCCTTACTGCGATTTCTTTATTATTATAGTTAATGGTGTGTGACTTGGCCGTTGAACATTAAAGATACTAAGCTACACAACACAAGGGTATAGGGTACAATACAAGCCAATATTGTTTACTTTGGCATCAACTTCCGGCTGCAATTTTTCCGAATGGCTACCACTTAACAGGGACATTCAAAAAGCGAGCCTAAAACTTCTCATTGGCCAGCAAAGCACCTGTGACTCCCCTGGTGTTGCGGTGTCTATGGGCTGAAGTGATCACTTACCATCAGGTGACCTTCAAGCCCGTTTGCCCAAAAGTACGTTTGACGCATACTCCTATGCTCTATTCTACGGCAAGGCCAGATACCTATAATATGTAGATACACTTTTTGCACCTGATACCAAGCTAAGCGTTCCTTTCACGTTACACATACGATCGTATATTCTGTTTATCCAAATTGGATGCGAGAAAAGTCTCTACAACGAGCCAGTCATTTGCAGTAAACCTCGCGATACCATCGTCGTGGGCTGCGGTAATGCCCTTAAAATGTATAAAATGTTGCTCGAAAATTGATACAAGCTTTATACATTTTGTCATTAGCGTCTTTTTTTTTCGGGAATGCCTTTACGGTTGGGTCCTGGGTACGGGACAGTTGCGTTATGTGGAGTTTACTCTTATCTAGCGGAGGATACACACTGAACGCGACGGTGGTCCGCTACGGTTGCTCTGTCTGATACCGGTCACCTGTGTTATGTGGGGATCACTGCTACTTAGCGAGGAATATCCACAAAACCCTTGTGTCGAGACGCCAGGAGCGGCATACCTCGCTCGGACGGTGTGGTGTTCTCCTGATACCTTTACGAACGACGCCACTGACCAATGACTATGCGCGTTGTAAACTTCTCATTATTTTTCCTGTATTTGTCTTCTTTGATATATTTTTTTTTGTTCACTTTTTTGTTGTGTGTGTGCCAATAAATTTTTGATCTATCTATCTTTAATGAATTTATTCCTATTCTAATCCCGCTTTTTCACGAGGCCACGTTCCCTACAAGTGTATTACACTTGCACTGGCACATCCGTCAGACCAGCCGGCCGCTGAGCTACGGCGCTGATAAGAGCGGGCGGCGTAATGGCGCGGGACACGACAACTTTTACTTATGACCTGCGGCGTGACTGACAGCGGGTGGCCGCTTAACTAATCTATACTTATAATAAATCTGTAGAGAGGTGAATTCTGTACATAAAATATTTTTCAAAATAACTATCAGGGGGTGATAAGTGATCGATACTGATACCAAAAATGTAATCAGTAAAATTTTTGTCTGTCTGTCTGTCTGTATGTTCGTTATAGAAAAAAAAACTACTGAACAGATTTTGACGAAACTTGGTACAATTATTCTTCATACTCCTGGGCAGGTTATAGGATACTTTTCATCACGCTACAATCAATAGGAGCGGAGCAGTGACGGGAAGTGTTGGGAAAACGCGAGAAATTTAAACCTGTATGTTTGAACGCGCATTACGCGAAAACTACTGCATAGAATTGAATGCGGTTTTCACCAATGTATTGCTAGAGGTCTAACTTAAAACTTAGGCACAAGGTATAGATGGGTATTATATGGAAGTCCGTTATTTTGAAACCCGATATCCACGCGAGCGACGCCGCTGGCACAGCTAGTACTAAATACATTTGGTAAATAAAACAGCAGTGTTAGGGTATAGCGAATCTTCGCTCGAATTGAGCCGCAGGTCCGGGGAAGGACCTCCACCCTATAGAATACCGCAGTCAAATGACCGGTCGTGTTTCTGCCGGTGAGTAGGGTTTCCGGAGCTCGTGGGGGTTGGGGTTGGGCTAGCATGGCGGTGGAATCTGACAGCTTCGGCTTAGTTTGGGGCTATAATATATATATATATATATATATATATAATACTAGCTTTTGCCCGCGACTTCGTCCGCGTGTTTAAATTATACATACAAAAGTTTTTTCCCGCTAACTCCCGTTCCCGTGGGAATTTCTCAAAATACAGCCATAACTAAACTTTATATTTACTAAGGTACCTGCATGCCAAATTTCAAGCGTCTAACTTAAGCGGTTTAGATTTTTCATACAAAAGGATTTTCCCGCTAATTCCCGTTCCCCGTGGGAATTTCGGGAATTCCTTTCTTAGTGCACCCCTACGGTACCTAAGCTACGTCCCTTCCAAATTTCAAGTGCCTACGTTTAGCCGTTTGGGCTGTGCGTTGATATGTCAGTCAGTCAGTCAGTCAGTTTCTCCTTTTATATATATAGATATATATATATATAATACTAGCTTTTGCCCGCGACTTCGTCCGCGTGTTTAAATTTATACATACAAAAGTTTTTTCCCGCTAACTCCCGTTCCCGTGGGAATTTCTCAAAATACAGCCATAACTAAACTTTATATTTACTAAGGTACCTGCATGCCAAATTTCAAGCGTCTAACTTAAGCGGTTTAGATTTTTCATACAAAAGGATTTTCCCGCTAATTCCCGTTCCCGTGGGAATTTCGGGAATTCCTTTCTTAGTGCACCCCTACGGTACCTAAGCTACGTCCCTTCCAAATTTCAAGTGCCTACGTTTAGCCGTTTGGGCTGTGCGTTGATATGTCAGTCAGTCAGTCAGTCAGTCAGTCAGTCAGTTTCTCCTTTTATATATATAGAAGATATATATTTATAGATGGCGATGTGTGGTCCAGCGTGGCATGTCTTGGATTATTTATTTATTTTATTTATTAAAGCCGCGCCGAATTTTGGAGATATTTGCACCAACGTAACGTTTTGCGCCCAATGCACCAATGTGTGTATCGGTGTTTTGCAATGAAGACATTTAGCGCGTTAGTATTGGGCATTGAACAGTGATTGGACGCAAAGTTGAATACAATGTAGACTTACTTAAACTGACTCGATGGCTCATTCGGTAGTGAGCACTGCCCGCTGAGCCAAGGGTCGTGGGTTCGATTCCCGCACAGTACAAGCATTTGTGTTCATGAACATGCCTGTTTGTATTGGTCTAGGTGTTTTCTATGTATAATATGTATTTATTTACAAAAAAAAATGTATCGTCAGTAAGTTTATCAGTTGTTTAGTACCCATAGTACAAGCTTCGGCGTAGTTTGGGGCTAGATGGCGATGTGTGGCCCAGCCCGGCTTGTCTTGGATTATTTATTTATTAAACATAGCACAGTTATTGAGCAGTTCCCCGCCTTCTGTCAGACCGCGTCCGCCCGCCCCGTTACACCAATTACACTCATTCGGTAACCCCACGCGGCGTGCGATTGTGTCGTTGGCGCTAACGTATTAGTTTAGTCCAAATATCATCACTGGAACTTTCATTAGGTGGTGTTATTGTTCTGTAAAGCCACCTATACAGTATAAATAACAGCTAGGATAGATGTTTAGTTACATACATACATAAGCTAAGCAACAAGTCTATTGTAGGCGTAGCTAAATACCACAAGCCGATGACGGGCTGCAGCGTCACCGGAGCTACGCCCTGCGATACACAACTCGCCTACCCAGGGCGATTAAGGGTAAAACCTGTAGATGTTTGTGAGTTTATATCACTGATTCAAAAATAAGTTTAATGATTCCACCTGCTTGCTAATTCTCTGAGCTATGTGTTAAGAAAAGTTCCTTTTATAAATTGAAAGAAATACTTTGCGTTAAATGTGTCTTAATGAAGGGTCTTCAAACTGAATGCCACTGAACTCGTGTAAAATTTAACAGCAGCTAATGACACGATAAAAAATGTTTAACATCTTCACACAATATTTACGTAACCATAAAATTTTTGTTTCACACATCTGCTGCAAATATGGATCGAAAAGTATAAAGAAGTGGTTGGAGATATACGGACAAGGGTTCTTCAAGACATGCTTTGATGTCATAATAGGCTATTATGGCTAAAAATTGTACTTAGTCCGTCTTTTAGCTTATTCAAAAATAAAAGACACGTATTTTTTTATTTGTAAATTAGACTAAAAATTACAAAGTTATTGCCCGTTGAAATTACGCGTGACGTCACTCGGTGAGGCATTTTTACGGGAGCGAGTGACGTCAAAGACCTGTGTATCTTTGCTATTGTTTATTTGAATGAAAAAAGGAAAAATACGTGTCTTTTATTTCTGAATAAGCTAAAAGTCGGACTAATTACATTTTTTAGCCATAATAGCCTATTACAATCAGTGGCGGTGTAGACCTATGCCTTTTTTTAGAGGAGAATGTATAAGGCACCGTCATGCCACCTCCGGGGGGAGGTGGGACTCACACCTCCCGAAATGGGAGGGTATATCCACTAAACCCCCCTTTTTTTGTTACCGAGGAAAATGCATTTATGCATTCCCGCTGCTTGGGGGAGCTGCACTGTCTAGACCTAGACCTAACGTAATGTACCCGAACCCATGAACCAGGGTCGTTTTCTTCGTGGCAGGGATACTTCGGTAGTATTCTTACGCCCCATAGCCCAGGGTGCATTGCACGGGTCCTCGTCTTCGTCGGACGGGAATGGGTTGACCCTCCGCGTCGCTCCCCCCTAAGGGGTGAGATTATTGGTTCCGCCTTAAGGGCAGGTAGCGCTGGCGGTGCCAAGGTCGTATAGCTATGCCTTGGCCCTTTGACGCCGCTCCCATAAGCGCATGACGCGGGGCCGGAGTTTTAGTGGGTATTCCCTCCCTGCCACTTTAAATAAATAAATAACCCAAGACATGCCACGCTGGGCCACACATCGCCATCTAGTCCCAAACTAAGCCGAAGCTTGTACTATGGGTACTAGACAACTGATAAACATACTTTTTTTTTTAAATAAATACATATTAAACAACCAGACCAATACAAACAGACATGTTTATGAACACAAATGTTTGTACTGTGCGGGAATCGAACCCACGACCCTCGGCTCAGAAGGCAGAGGTCACTACCAATTGAGCCACCGAGCCAGTCAACTTTGGCGGGGTAAGTCCTTCATACCCCGTCGCTCCCCCCCGGGTGACGGGGTACATCCCCGCAACGCATTTCTTCGGTATAAAAAAAGGGATGCAGCATCATCATCATCATCATCATCACAGCGTGTAATGTCGGAGCCCGGGGCCCGCTCTTCTACTTAGCTTAAGTGTCCTCTTACCATCAGTTACCTAGACATGTATTTCCTTCACTGACGCTGAGACAGAACATTAACATAATTTTACCTGTAACAAATAAATACAAGTTTAATAAGTAAATAAATAGGTGTGTTTGTATACTAAGGATAAGATTTTAAAGTCTTTATTTTTATTTAGAACCTTAGTTTCAATATGGCTGGCACGGCCATTATTAATAGGGTTCCGTACCTCCAAAGGAAAAACGGAACCCTTATAAGATCACTTGTCCGTTCGTTTACGTCTCATCATCAGCCTATTGCAGTCCATTGCTGGACATAGGCCTCTCCAGTTGCTCGCCGCTTAGAGCAAACATCTGGAGGATAAACCCAAAATCGTCTGATCGGACGATGACGATCTACGGCACTCTCAGTTCGCAAGTCCGACTCGCGCTTGGCCACTTTTTATTTTAATTACACACTTAATTTTACTATAGTTATTAATTCATGTACGTTTACAGATCTTTAACAAAATTGTTAAAGGATATTGAACCTTAATCCTTTGGGATAAGTTGTTATTCTATCATGTGTGTAATGTAATGGTTACAGTGTTGTTTGGATAATTAAATTAAGTTTTAGTGTTTCAAGTTAGTAAATGTTTAAGAATAGCTAACCCCCGCCTTTGTGTGAGAATATGGTTAAATAAATAAATACTTATATTTATTGCACATTTAACAAATGACGTGGGAGACAGAGCTTAAGAGAGGTAGGGAATAGCCAGTCTTCGCTCGAATTTAGCCGCCCGTCCGGGGAAGGACCTCCGCTCTATAGAATACCGGAGCCAAATGACCTCTGGGTCGTGTTTCTGCCGGTGAGTAGGTTCCGGTTTCCGGAGCTCATGGGGGCTCGATGGGCTAGCATAGCGGTGGCAACTGACAGGTAACTGACCAGTTACTTGCCAGTTGTCACAGCGACTTGGGCGTTGTCCATCAGGCGTTGGGAAGCCATTATGTCGAGCTACTATAAAAAAAAAATGTTCAACGCGAACTCACGGCCATTTAGGGGCAGATAACGATTCGCTCGTTACGCCACAGGCCCCGTTCGTACACAGAACCATAATATAGCATTAAAATCCTCCCCCACAACATTTAAAAGCGAATTTCCGCGTTTACGCACCCTGCCTCCCCTCGCAGGCCGTTTGAAGTCTCAAGGGTACGTACATAAACACTTATACAGTTGAGTTAAAGTTACGACTGATATTTTTTGCTCTGCGGAAATTTTCAGATTGACATCTGTCCGTGGAGTGACGGATGAATAATATAATTCAGTCCACTATTTCTTCCCGTATTACACACAAACACAACACATCATCACATTGCTCCGATCCCAAAGTAAATAGCTTCAGCACTTGTGTTATTGGCATCAGAACAACGCAGGAACCACAAATAAATACTTAACTACGGATAATGGTTAGCGGCCTATCATCTTTTCGCTCCAAGCCAACCTCACCTGCCCGTGGTGCATCCTGCCGAACAACAAACGAGGAGCTGGCAAGCGACTTGTGCGTTATAACCATCAAAATTGAAGGCTTGGCTGAATGCTACAGACCGACGACGGGCAGCAGCGTCACCGGAGCGAGAAGCTACGCCCTGCGATCGCCAACCCGCCTGCCCAGCCATGGTGATTATGGGTATACCCTCCAGATGCTTTCCCCAAGTGGCGAACAACTGGAGAGGCCTATGTCCAGCAGTGGACTGCAATAGTCTGATGATGATGGTCCTTTTCTAAATCCGATAACCATTCACCACCTACGAGACGAAAAGGGGCATGGCGAAAGTGATTTGTATTCTATTCCGTCACACACAACACGTGTATATCTCTCGTCGAAGTCATACTACAATAGATAAGAATATACTACAGAGAGTGAAAACAAAATCAAAATTGGCTGAAAATTGGGCGAGATACAGTCGTTGAAAGTAACTATATCCGTCTCTCTCACGCGAAACAGATTTTCTATGGATATGGTATGGCGGGCACGGTACGTGACGTCATCCGCCTCGTCGGATCTCTCTGTCTAAGCAATAACTTTGACGCTTTATAACTCGCTTAATAGAAAAGGTATTTTAAAAAATCTTCGATATTTATGTATCTGGGAGATAAATGATCTCAATGAATCCATAAAAAAATTCAGGCATATTCCCTATTCAAGATAACCCCATCCGATGTATCTATCCGGGCAGCAGGCGATCTGCAAATAAATCGCGCACCGTACTGTATAATTACGTACGATAATGCAAGGTTTCGCGTCGTGTCCGTCCGTCGCGCCCGCGGCGAGCACCTGCCCTGAGAGCGCTTCACTATTGAACAACTAGCTGTCCCAGCGGCGTCGCACGCTTGATTATCGGGCATACTCCTGGGCAGGTTATAGTATACTTTTCATCACGTTACAATCAATAGCAACAGAGCAGTGACGGGAAGTGTTTGCGAAAACGGGAGAAATTTTTATCTGTATGTTTGATCGCGAATCACGCAAAAACTACTGCGTGGAATTTAATGCGGTTTTCACTAATTTATTGCTAGAGGTCTAACTTAAAATTTAGGAACCAATTTATGGAAGTCCGTTATTTTTTTAAATCCGCGCTTACGCGAGCGACGCCCGCCGGCACAGCTAGTAAAAAAAAATACTTGCACAATTTAATACCACGTTCAGTAAGCATGAAGATACCTACAAACATGAAGATAACTTCCAGTTCCTTACACAACCCTATTACGAATGATCCCAGCTTAACAAATCACCACATTTGTTCAGCTCGTTGTAGGAGCCAATATCTCACGCGCTAACCTCACCATCTGTGGTATTTCCGTGAGGAATGACCTCGAATGTACCAACGCAACCCCTTGTCATATTAGCTGGTAAATAAGTGGTTTGAACCAGCTGAGAACAGCTTGTTAGGGGACTATTTATAGAGGAGTGATGTATGTCACTTACGAATCGAGCGTGTAGTTTTAAGCGCCACCTAAGGGTGAGTTTAGATTAGACCACGGAGAAACTGCAAAGAGATAAATAACATGCCACGCTGGGCCACACATCGCCATCTAGCCCCAAACTAAGCCGAAGCTTGTACTATGGGTACTAGACAACATTCTGTACATGAAATATATCTACTAACTATCAGGGGGTGATAAGTGATCGATACTGATGCCAAAAATGCAATCAGTAAAATTTTGGTTTGTCTGTTCGGTAAAAACTACTCGACAGATTTTAACAAAACTTAATACAATTATTCTTAATACTCCTGGGCAGGTTATAGTATACTTTTCATCACGCTACAATCAATAAGTAGGAGCAGAGCAGTGAAGGGAAGTGTTTAGAAAACGGGAGAAATTTTTATCTGTATGTTTGATCACGCAAAAATTTAATGTGACTTTCACTAATGTATTGCTGGAGGTCTAACTTAAAATTTAGGCACCACTTTATGGAAGTCCGTTTTTTTGAAACCCTTTATCCACGCGTGGCACGCCTTAATCACTGTCAAACTTTCATGTTTGTACGCCCATGTCCATTTTAGTTTGGCAGATCTTTTGCCTACATTAACGATACATGTCTCGGTTATTAAATACTGGCGTGTCGCACCCGATTCAAGACGCAAAGTCAGCACCACGATACACCCCCTTTCCAGTTGACAAATGCGGCTGTCTGCGCCGCGACACGTTCGCTTATGAGCGTTTCCGCGCCAAACGAGCGGCCATTTTGCGGGATTGTCAAACGTTTGTCATGAGGCGGGAAGTGGTTGTGTTATGAAGAGGTTATGTCACAAGTTTTCTTATAAATGTGTGGTGGTTTCGGTAAGTCAAGAAGTCATTCTTATTTTTAGAACCGGCTAGACACTTGATAGTTACTCTTTTCAATATCAAATTTTCTTGCAACATTTATTATGTTTAAATCGTTCGGCCATTTTGTTGAACTGTCAAACTTTTGTCATGAGGCGGGAAGTAGCCGTGTTATGAAGAAGTTTGCGTTTCGTTTCGATACAGGTTTTCTTATAAATGTGGGGGCTTCGGAAAGTCGAAAAGTCATTCTTATTTATAAGGACCGGCATCCATTCTAGGCTCTAACATCGATTAACATCAGGTGAATTGCGGTGAAGTGCTCTCATCACTACATACATACTCGTAGTATAAGACAAAGTAGATTTTTTTCGGTCTGTCCCTTCCCTATGTATGCTAATATCTTACTACGGAACGGATTTTGATGCCATTTTTTTAATAGATAGAGGGATTCAAGGGGAATGTTTGTGTTACTTTATATTGCACCCATGTGAAGCCGGGCCGGGTCGCTAGTTCACTTATAAACAATAGGTACCAGAAATCCATCTACAATGCTTAAATCTTATATCCGATTACCACACACAACGTTTCACCGTGCCAAACAATCCCCGACTGATGTTGTCAAGCTATCAATCACTCAATATGTCACTCTGACATCTGACAGATGTCAACGATGACTGCCGAACACTGCACCGAGTGTTATATTGACAACTGCAAGCGACAATGCACAAACATACTACATTTTGCTCCACATACATTGCAAAGACAAGTACAGATGTTAAGCGTAGGGTGTCAGTTGTAGCGGATTCATAAGCGTTTCAAACATTGAATAAATAAATAAATCCACTAATGTCTGTCTATTGGCTGAAGTGATCATTAACCATGAGGTGACCTTCAAGCCCATTTGCTTTCTCTGTCATAAAATTCAGTGGTCCCCTGCCAACACATCATCATCATCAGCCTATCGCAGTCCACAGCTGGACATAAGTTGTTTGCTACTGGAAAGGCTGGGCAGGCGGGTTAGTGATCGCAGGTCATCTCGCCCCGGTGACACTGCTGCCCGTCATCGTCCCGTGGCCAACATCGCTACGCTTTCAATCGTGATGGTTATACAGCGACCACATAAAAAAACAAAGACCTTGCAGTCAAAAGGGTGTATAAAGGTGTATTAAGAGAGGTAGGGCATAGCGAATATTCGCTCGAATTGAGCCGCCCGTCCGGGGAAGGACCTCCGCCCTATAGAATACCGCAGTCAAATGACCTCTGGGTCGTGTTTCTGCCGGTGAGTAGGGTTTCCGGAGCTCGTGGGGGGTTAGGGTTGGGCCGGCATGGCGGTGGCAACTGACAGGTAACTGACCAGTTACCTGTCAGTTGTCACAACCACTTTGGCTTCTCTTTCGCTTACCATCAGGCGTAGGGAAGCCATTATGTCGAGCCACTATAAAAAAAAAACGCTAGCACTGAGCCCTTTCAAACGATCTCTATTTTCGGCGTCCCAACTTCCCCGCCACATGCGTTAGTAAACCGACCGTGCCTGTACCCAGACACGCATTACCTACGCTCAGATTGATCAGGGGTGCCACAGCACAGCTTCCGGCTGGACCTGAGCGGTGTCGAATAAATTGTAATGGCTATACTACTACTTAGGCCACAGACAGGACGGACGCGGGAGCGGAAGCGGGGGCGACTACGGCGCGGGTTGTATTCCCAAATGGGAACTCTTTTTTGATATTTATCTATGTTTTTATATTTTTTATTGTTATTACTTTTAATTTGTCACTGTTATTTTACAACGCAAGGAATACAGTCATCTAAACGATATAGACGGCGTTTTATTTTATCCTGAGCTCTCAATCGTCTAGGCTGCTTGCGGGCAAATGAAATTGTATTTGTTACCTCACACACACACATCCGCTGTAACCATCCACACCCCTACACAACTCGTATTTAGACATTTCCGTATCAAGCAGTACTCTTTGTGGCCCGCTAATTGAATCACGAACGGATGTAGAACCGACAAGTCACTTTGATGCGCTTAATTACTGTACAACAGATGGGGTAGACGTCGAGTTGTGTCGTGAAGACATGCGCCTTGAGTAGGTCGGTGCTAGAGTGGAATTTGAGGCTGACCTACTTTAAATTCTAGCTACAGCATTCTACATAGGTTACAGTAGGGCGGAAGTAAAAAAAAACATTGATTTGCCCTCTAGCAACTATTAAAATGGATGTAAGGGGAGTGGCCTATCATCTTTTCGCTTAAAGCCTACCTCACTTGCCCGTGGTGCATCCTGCCGAATAACAAACGAGGCTCTGGCAACCGACTGGTGGCGGTATAACCATCACAATTGAAGGCGTAGCTAAATAGCACAGGCCGATGACGGGCAGCAGCGTCACCGGAGCGAGGAGCTACGGCTTGCGTTTGGATAAGGTGGCGAACAAGTGGAGAGGATTATGTCCAACAGTGGACTAAGATAGCCTGTCGAAGAAAAAAAAATTTTTAAGAGAGGTAGGGCATAGCGAATATTCGCTCTAATTGAGCCGCCCGTTAGGGGAAGGACCTCTCCACCCTATAGAATACCGCAGTTAAATGACCTCTTGGTCGTGTTTCTGCCGGTGAGTAGGGTTTCTGTAGCTCGTGGGGGGTTAGGGTTGGGCCGGCATGGCGGTGGCAACTGACAGGTAACCAGTTACTTGCCCGTTGTCACAGCGACTTGGGCTTCTCTTTCGCTTTCCATCAGGCGTAGGGAAGTCATTATGTCGAGCCACTATAAAAAAAAATACAAGTTTCTTGGTATAGAAAACCTGTAAGCACAAGCAATTACCTGTTCTCCCTTTCAACAATACCTCTAATCCTATTTTTCCTGTTCAAAGTTCTAATACGATTCTCAATTGGCTCCTTTATGCATAAAACCACTCTTACAAAAAATTTATAAAACCCACCTAAATCCCCTGCCATAGAGTCGCAATTCAATCGGGAATCCATAATGCTTATTCAATGCATTAATAAGTCTTGTTTGAGAGAATTCTTATTACGAGAGTGACAAGATCCATAGTGGTTTTTTTGTAGTTGGCTCTTGGGGTCCAAATGAAAGCCAGCTCTATTGTTAGGAGTGTAAAGTTCGTGTTTGAATAGAGGCGGGGAACTGGCTCAGTTGCAACTTTTAATGACGTTCGAAGGATCTTGCAATCGATTGTATGCAGCCTTTTTCTGTCGGTTTGTTGGAGAAAAGTTCTGGACACGAGTCTCTTCAGTTAATTCTGCATTCAATAAGCTATTTGACTACTTTTTATTATGGCTTAGACTACCATTTTTATACCACAAAGGAGGCAGACTAGCCTACGGCCCGCCTGATGTTAAGCGGTTACCGCAGCCTATGGACACCTGCGACACCAGGGGTACACATGCGTTGCCCACCCTAACCACCGGCTGATGATGCAGCAATTACCCCACGAGCTCCGGAAACTTTACTCACCGGCAGAAACACGACCCGCAGGTCGTTTAGCTGCGGTGTCCTAAAGGGCGGAGGTACCTACACGCAGCGCCATCTGCTACATTACATACTAGACAACTGACAAACTTATTTAGACACTCTTTTTCTAAAATACCTACATTATACATAGCAATCATTTTTGCTATTAGTTTGCTATGTACGTGTATTCCAATACAAACAGACACATTCACGCACGCAAACACACAGACAAACAAACACACACACACACAAACACTCGCACGCTCACACAGAAACACTCGCACATTTATAATAGTAGCAAGTAGACGACAATCCCTAGAATCAGTATAAATACCAAAATAAACTTTTCAACTTGTCCAATTAATACGAAAACCATTTCAGTAAATTGTTTCAACAAAAGCTTACCCCTCGCTTAGCGTTTATAAGTGATTTTAACTTGGCTCATTAAGATGATTTGTAAGCACAAGCGATTGCTGCGAAGCTGAGACTGTGATTTATTTGTGTATAGCTAGATTACAGTTCTGAATTTGTATGTATTACATTTTTTTTTATTCAAAATGAGTGCGCTTGACTGCGATTCGCTTGATGGTAAGCGATATCGTAGTCTTCGATGAAAAGCATTCAGAAACGCGCTCAAGAAAAAAAATTACTCAAGCGACTTCATCATCATCATTAGCCATATCAGTCCACGGCTGGACATAGGCCTCTCCCAATGTTCGCCACTTTTCAAGCGACTTCATCATCATCATCAGACTATTGCAGTCCACTGCTGGACATAGGCCTCTCCAGTTGTTTGTCCTAAGGGTATACCTATAATCGCCACGCTGGGCAGGCGGGTTGGGTATCGCAGGGCGTAGCCTCTCGCTCCGGTGACGCTGCTGCCCGTCATCGGCCTGTGCTATTTAGCTAAGCCTTCAATTGTGATGTTTATGCCGCCACCAGTTGCTAGCGCCTCGTTTGTTGTTGCACCACGGGCAAAATAACAATTATCAGTGGACCTTTGCCGGCCGAACATAAGCGGTCAAGTGCGAGTCGGACTTACCCATGAAGGGTTCCGTATCAGCAAGTAACCATAATAGATATTTAAATGATTTTTTTGGGGTCCGTACCCAAAGGGAAATAAATAATTATAAACAGGTGCCAGCTACGGAACCCTAAAAACGTAACCAAATAACCTACAACACAGCAGTTCCAACAATAACTCTTACACTAAGGTGGTCCGATGCACCAATACGCCCGTTATCTGTGCACTCCAATCTTTATAGCGAGGGGTTAAGGTCGAAATTGCGTCGGCGTGTCCGATGGGAGTATCTGTGGGCGCATCTCTAAGTCATATTTTGTGGTGTAAGGTGTGAGATAGAGCGGAGGATCATCCGTGCGGTGACGGATTAGGAATACAAATCAACGTCTTATTAACTGACAGACAGAAACTGACAGACTGGCTCGGTGGCTCAATTGGTAGTGACCTCTGCCTTCTGAGTCGTGGCTCAATTGGTAGTGACCTCTGCCTTCTAAGTCAACGGTCGTGGGTTCGATCCCCACACATTACAAACATTTGTGTGCATAAACATGTCTGTTTGTATTGGTCTGGGTGTTTTCTATGTATAATATGTATTTATTTACAAAAAAAAAATGTATGTAAGTAAGTTTATCAGTTGTCTAGTACCCATAGTCCAAGCTTCGGCTTAGTTTGGGGCTAGATGGCGCTGTGTGGCCCAGCGTGGCATGTCTTGGGTTATTTATTTATTAACGTATCTTAGGAATTAGAGAACGCTTATCATCATCATCATTATCATTATCAGCGTGCAAACATCCACTGGCAAGTGCTCGATGCGAGAAGCAAAAAATCGAACACAGTGGCGAACTTTGGGTGAGGCCTATGTCCAGCAGTGGACTGATGTAGTCTGATGATGATGAAACATCCACTGCTGGACAGAGTGCCACCACCAGTATTAACGTATGTATTTTAGTAAATTGATCAATTTACGGTGTGTGAACGTTGATTGGTTCAATGACTCACGTGATGTGATACCGTCAACCGATCAGGGAACAGAGTATTAAGTTACGGGTAATAATGCACCGTTAAATAGTACATTGAGCAACGATTGGCCCATTTGAGGACGATTTTACGTGTCGTCAAAATCGTAAATTATTAAATTACTGCCAGGCTACCGTAAGTTGATCAATTAACTGAAATCCATTGCGTTAAATAATACATTTCAACTACCGTTTGTTATATTCCGAAAGTTAATCAACTACCTAGGAAATTGATCAACTTACGATTCTTACTATTTTCCGGTGACAGTTATACCGTCACCAGTCGATTGCCAGCGCCTCGCCTGTTATTCGGTTGTATGCACCACGGGCGGATGAGGTTGGCCTGAAGCGAAAAGATGATAGGCCGCTCCCTCCTCGAAATTACCTCCTTCTTTTGAAGTCTCTTATAAATAAACCAACTATTCATCGTAACTTGGACCAAACCCGTAAATCCTACATATTTTGTTTCACTGCATTCGTCGTATCCCTAAACCACGACCTGTCATTCAATATTCAAACCTATCACATAGCTTCAAAGTCCCCTTTCGTTCACACCCAGTGACACCTCTGATACAATCTCTGGCCGTATCAGATCCGTCTGGGATCAAATCGTGGCCGTATTTATAGTCGAGGTTAGTGTCAAACTGTGGTCTTGGCTACTCATTTGGCTTTGTTTCGGTTGGATGTCAAATTGATAGCTCTTTGTGTGGTCTTATCAAAGGTCAGATATAGGTTTTTTAGGCGGGGCGTGAAACGTCATTTCAGTGGTCCTTCAGGGTGAGGGCGAGAGGCGCGGTGGGTTTGTTCTATTGTGCCTGTCGACCTAACATTTGAACCTCACGACCGCTTACCATCAAGTGGAGTGAGGTCATCCGGAACGAATCATTTTTAGGTTTCCGTATAAGATAGGTTTTAATTTAATTAATTTAAGGGACAACCATTTGTGTGACGAACACTTGTGTTTGTTCCGTGTCTGGGTGTTTATATTTGTATTTAAGTATTTATTTGTGGTACCTTTTTTGTTCTGATACCCAGAACACAAGTGCCTATTCTACTTAATTTGGGATCGGAGCAATGTATGTGATGTTGTCCGATATTTATTTATTTAATTTAAGAAAATTAAAATACCGAGTCTTTATATTTATGTTATGGCTTTTTTTATAGTAGCTCGACATAATGGCTTCCCTACGCCTGATGGAAAGCGAAAGAGAAGCCCAAGTAGCTTTGACAACTGGCAAGTAACTGTTCAGTTAAATGTCTACTAAATGCCAATCACTAAAGAGTATAAAACAACGGGATGTAAGGGGATTACGACAGCGACCCATCATCATCCAAGCCCCATCATCTGCCCGTGGTGCATCCTACCTAATAACAGACGAGGCGCTGGCAACCGACTGGTGGCGGTATAACCATCACAATAGAAGACGTAGCTAAATACAACAGGCCGATGACGGGCAGCAGCGTCACCGGAGCTGCCCCCTGCGATACCCAATCTGAAACTTGTAAAATACTTTTTTGTTTGAATGTACACTGTACGTACATCCAAGTCGGTCCCATTGTTACTATATTGCATACTAGCTGCTGCCCGCGGCTCTGGCCGCGTGTATTCGTATAAAACGTGCCTATATCGTATCTA
Organism: Conogethes punctiferalis; assembly: GCA_031163375.1. Classification (NCBI taxonomy): domain Eukaryota; kingdom Metazoa; phylum Arthropoda; class Insecta; order Lepidoptera; family Crambidae; genus Conogethes; species Conogethes punctiferalis. The sequence continues at coordinate 2,485,060 of CM062104.1, forward strand.
TATATATAAAAGGAGAAACTGACTGACTGACTGACTGACTGACATATCAACGCACAGCCCAAACGGCTAAACGTAGGCACTTGAAATTTGGAAGGGACGTAGCTTAGGTACCGTAGGGGTGCACTAAGAAAGGAATTCCCGAAATTCCCACGGGAACGGGAATTAGCGGGAAAATCCTTTTGTATGAAAAATCTAAACCGCTTAAGTTAGACGCTTGAAATTTGGCATGCAGGTACCTTAGTAAATATAAAGTTTAGTTATGGCTGTATTTTGAGAAATTCCCACGGGAACGGGAGTTAGCGGGAAAAAACTTTTGTATGTATAAATTTAAACACGCGGACGAAGTCGCGGGCAAAAGCTAGTAAGCTATATTACTGTAAAGTTTCATTAACAACCGTTCAGTTATTATTTTTTTGTGTTTTATTTTATGTAATAAATAAATATAAATATCAGACAACATCACATACATTGCTCCAATCCCAAAGCAAGTAGCTTAAGCACTTGTGTTATCGGTATCAGAACAACGAACGAACGAATTAACGCGTGAAAGAGGAACAAACATCTATCCAAACAAACTTTCGCGTTTATCTTATTAGTAGGATAAGGATATTAGTAGGATACTCGTACCTTTCCGAGGCGAAATGAGGGCGGGCACTAGTTAATTTATATAAAGGATAGTGGATACATTTGGGCGACCACTTTCACGGTAACCTTTTGTCCACTAAAATCCATTGAAAAGATCCATTATGGCCTAGCGGTCCTCACGCACACTTTAATCCATTGAATTACGCGGGTATTGTAGCCAGAATAAAGTGTTTTTGATTAGCTTTAGCCTTATTTGGTAGTGAATACAAACGTACATAACGTCACGCCTGTCTCCCAGAGGGTAGGCAGAAACCATGTCCATCCATTTGCTACGATCCTGGCACACAACTTTTGCTTCGTCCACATTCATCAATCTAATAAATCAAGACATGCCACGCTGGGCCACACAGCCCTAAACTAAGCCGAAGCTTGTACTATGGGAACTAGACAACTGATAAACATACTTAATACATTTTTTTTTTGTAAATAAATACATATTATACATAGAAAACACCCAGACCAATACAAACAGACATGTTCATGAACACAAATGTTTGTACTGTGCGGGAATCGAACGATGATGTTGATGTTTCTAACATCATTTTTTAGGGTTCCGTAGCCAAAATGGCAAAAACGGGACCCTTATAGATTCGTCATGTCTGTCTGTCTGTCTGTCTGTCTGTCTGTCCGTCCGTATGTCACAGCCAGTTTATTCCGAAACTATAAGAGCTACATTATTGAAATTTGGTACGTAGATGTATTCTGTAAACCGCATTAAGATGTGAAAATAAAATTAAAAAAAAATTCAAAATTTTTGGGGTTCCCCATACATAGAACTGAAACTCAAAATTTTTTTTTTCATCAAACCTATACGTGTGGGGTATCTATAGATAGGTATTTGAAAATGATGTTGAGGTTTCTAACAACATTTTTTTCTAAACTAAATAGTTTGCGCGAGAGACTCTTCCAAAGTGGTAAAATGTGTGTCCCCCCCCCCGTAACTTCTAAAATATGGGCATGATAAAACTGAAAAAAATATATGATGTGTATTACTATAAAAACTACTAACGAAATTTGGTTTGAATGAAATCGAGACAGTAGTTTTTTTTTAAACGTCATAAATCAAATTACCTAATTTTTTCATTCAATCAGTGGTAGGGAACCCTACGTGCGCGAGTCCGACTCGCACTTGGCCGGTTTTTTCTCAGATGAATAGTTTGCGCGAGAGACTCTTCCAAAGTGGTAAAATGTGTGTCCCCCCCCCCGTAACTTCTAAAATATGGGCATTATAAAACTGAAAAAAATATATGATGTGTATTACTATGTAAACTACTAACGAAATTTGGTTTGAATGAAATCTAGACAGTAGTTTTTTTTTAAACATCATAAATCAAATTACCTAATTTTTTTCATTCAATCAGTGGTACGGAACCCTACGTGCGCGAGTCCGACTCGCACTTGGCCGGTTTTTTTTTGTAGTGGCTCGACATTATGACTTCCCTACGCTTGATGGAAAGCGAAAGAGAAGCCTAAGTCGCTGTGACAACGGGCAAGTAACTGGTCAGTTACCTACCTGTCAGTTGCCACTGCCGTGCCGGCCCAACCCTAACCCCCCACGAGCTCCGGAAACCCTACTCACCGGCAGAAACACGACCCAGGGGTCATTTGACTGCGGTATTCTATAGGGTGGAGGTCCTTCCCCGGACGGGCGGCTCAATTCGAGCGAAGATTCGCTATGCCCTACCTCTCTTACACATTATGCTAATATATCCTATTAGGCACGATCATTTGACGCCAAGTGCCGCGGACACAAACGCATCAATTCCGCTAAACAGGCCACCGGTTACATAGGCACGCGCGGTTGTAAATCAAACTGGGTCCGCGATATACTCGTATTGAAACGGTCGGTGTCGAATCGTAAACCTAATAATAGGTGTGTCTGCGTCTTTTGTTAATTGAAAACGGAACAATATTGTAGATGTCTATGTTTCAATTTCCATGTAATAAGAACTTAAAGAGATGTAGGGCGATAAGACCAGCGATAAGACCGCCTACATTGTACCTACTATATGTTTGTAAACTCTTTCCTGTAAATGTTTATGTTTGTGCATCATCATCGTCATCATCAGCCTATTACAGTCCACTGCTGGACATAGGCCTCTCCAGTTGTTCGCCGAAGGATATACCCATAATCGCCACACTGGGCAGGCGGGTTGGCGATCGCAGGGCGTAGCTTCTTGCTCCGGTGACGCTGCTGCCCATCACCGGTCTTTAGTATTTAGCTACGCCTTCAATTGTGATGGTTATACCGCCACCAGTCGGTTGCCAGCGCCTCGTTTGTTATTCGGCAGGATGCACCACGGGCAGGTGAGGTTGGCTTGGAGCGAAAAGATGATAGGCCGCTCCCTTACATCCCAGTATGTTTGTGCAATAAAGAATATCTAGGGCATAGCAAATCTTCGCTCGAATTGAGCCGCCCGTCCGCGGAAGTACCTCCATCCTATAGAATACAATACCGCAGCCGAATTACCGTCGTGTTTCTGCCGGTGAGTAGGGTTTCCGGAGCTCGTGGGGGGTTAGGGTTGGGCCGGCATGGCGGGCGGTGGCGACTGACAGGTAACTGGCCAGTTACTTGCCCGTTGTCACAGCGGTTAGTTTCAATCTCTACATTGTTATCATGACACGAAACAAACTTAGCAACCATCGTTTGGAGACATTGAATCGCGACGAATATCTTAATCGTATCTCCCCGCACCGTCGTCTCCATTCCTGTTACATTTCATAAGGTTTATGGTGTTTTTATTAGGTCATTAGCTGGCGGAACTTCCGAGCCACGTAAACTCGGAATGGCGTCGTAAATCAATTATTTCTGTACAAATGTCGTCTTGGAAAAGTTGCTTTCGGTATATTTCGGCTTTGAACGATTCCGCATTTGTATGTAACGTTTTGTGGCGAAATTCGAAATGTAGGAAGTAATTTTATGGTTGTGTTTTATCTGTAGGTACTTTAGTTGGTTGGAGTACGAAAGACGTAGCGTCGAATTTCCTTTTTCTTTCTATTTTCGTCATCATCATTTCAGCAGAGCCATTGCTGGACATAGGCCTTTCCAGTTGTTCGCCACTTAGGTCAAACATCTGGAGGATATACCCATAATCGCCACGCTGGGCAGGCGGGATGGCAATAGCATTCCGTAGCTTCTCGCTCCGGTGACGCTGCTGTCCGTCATTGGTCTGTGGTATTTAGCTACGCCTTCAATCGTAATGGTTATACCGCTACCAGTCGGTCGCCAGCGCCTCGTTTGTTATTTGGCAGGATGCACCACGGGCAGGTGAGGTTGGCTTGGAGCGAAAAGATGATAGGAATGTAAGGGGCCTTTCTACCCTACGGTATACCATTCATACCACAGTTTATACGTAGGTATAACGTAGATATATTTTCGCTTTCGCACATCTGCCGATTGGTGACCGGCTCACGTACGCTCGTATCAGCGGCATCTCCGCTCATCTAATAACTGGTCTCCGCGATTGTTCCACCATTCCGCGAGCGATTGCTTTTTGCAGCGGAAATTTGAAATATGGCACATTATTAAGGGACCGGACGTGATGGCGTGTAGTGTTTTTAATCGGCTTCTAAAAGGTTCGATACCGCGCGGAAATTTCTTTGAGCCCGAAAATAAGATTTTTGTTTGAAGGTTATTTTTTTATATTACCTCATCATCAGCCTATTGCAGTCCACTGCTGGCTATAGGCCTCTCCAGTTGTCCGCCACTTAGGGCAAACATCTGGAGGATATATCCATAACCGCCACGCTGGGCAGGCGGGTTGGCGATCGCAGGGCGTAGCTTCTCTCTCCGGTGACGCTGCTGCCAGTCATCGGTCTGTGGTATTTAGCTACGCCTAAAATTTGTCATATGGTTATACCGCCACCAGTCGGATGCCAGCGCCTCGTTTGTTGTTCGGCAGGATGCACCACGGGCAGGTGAGGTTAGCTTGGAGCGAAAAGATGATAGGCCGCTCCCTTGCATCCCTAGTGAGCATTATACTAGCTCGCTAAATTTGCTACATTTTAAACCCCCCCCCCCCCCCCCTCTCTCCTCCCAACGGGGGGTTGGAACTATCGTTTTCGAGCAAAACCCTCGACTTATTCTAAAAACTAACTCGTACGAATTCAATTCGGGAAACATGTCGTCTACGTCAAGATATTTTTATTTATTCCCTAAATACAACGCTCCCCAAACTTTATGAACGTCGTGTTTGAAGATAGAAAGTGTGAAGTGGTTTATTTTAAATTACATTTAGGTACTAAGTAGGTTTTTAATGTAATGAAGAGGGGTAGGGCATAGCGAATCTACGCTCGAATTGAGCTGCCCGTCCGGGGAAGGACCTCCACCATATAGAATACCGCAGCCAAATGACCTCCGGGTCATGTTCCTGTCGGTGAGTAGGGTTTCCGGAGCTCGTGAGGGGTTGGGGTTGGGCCGGCATGGCGGTGGCAACTGACAGGTAACTGATCAGTTACTTGCCCGTTGTCACAGCGACTTGGGCTTCTCTTTCGCTTTCCATCAGGCGTAGGGAGCTATGTCGAGCTACTATAAAAAAAAATCTCTGAAGAATTACCTATTTTCTGTTATTCTTTTCATTCCGCCATAGAATAGCGTTGGCTAGCGTTTTGGTTTTTTCTGGAAAAGACGAAAACGCTGACTCAGTAAGCATGTCTTCGAGGATTTTCGTCATTTTCTGAAACTACTTAAGTGGAAAAAAAGAAAGGCCTGCATACGTCCAATACTGGAAGCTTCCTCCATGGACTTTTGTCAATTAGTCCATCCGCGAAGTGGTCCTTTTCTGAATTAATCCTTTTGCTAAGTAGTCATTATGCGAATTGGTCTTTTAGCGAATTAGGCATTACGCGAAGTAGTCGTTTAGCTAAGTGGGTTTACCGAAGTAGTCCTTTGAAATCCGGTGGCTATTTTGCGAATTATGCATTATGGGAGCAAACGATGCTGTGCCATTATAAAAATAAAGTGCATTTTTGTTTTTTTTTTAAATATATATCAGACAACATCACATACATTGCTCCGATCCCAAAGTAAGTAGCTTAAGCACTTGTGTTATGGGTATCAGAACAACGAAGGTACTACAAATAAATACTTAAATACAAATATAAACACCCAGACACGGAACAAACACAAGTGTTCATCACACGAATGTTTGTCCCGGGTGGGAATCGAACCCACGACCCTTGGTTCAGAAGGCAGGGGTCACTACCAATTGAGCCACCGAGCCAGTCAAAACAACTCATTATTTTTTTTTTTGTAATAGCTCGACATAATGGCTTCCCTACGCCTGATGGAAAGCGAAAGAGAAGCCCAAGTCGCTGTGACAACTGGCAAGTAACTGGTTAGTAACCTGTCAGTTGCCACTGCCATGCCGGCCCAACCCTACCCCCCACGAGCCCCGGAGACCCTACTCACCAGCAGAAACACGACCCGGAGGTCATTTGGCTGCGGTATTCTATAGGGTGGAGGTCCTTCCCCGGACGGGCGGCTCAATTCGAGCGAAGATTCGCTATGCCCTACCTCTCTTAAATTTAAGCCATGAACAACTCAAAGACCTGCTTGATCAAAGTTTGAGTGTGTGTGCCGACG
>CM062104.1:2491388-2621439 GCA_031163375.1 Conogethes punctiferalis
ATTTATTATAGTTGTTGTTTTTTGTTGTGAAGTGTGAGGGGGAGGGGTGGGGTTGTTTTTTATTTTTTGAAAGTGAGATGGGAAGAGGGTTTGGAGAATATTAAATTGAATAGGATTTAGTTATAGTAATAGAAAGAAAGTTGAAGACTAATGTTTGTTTTAAGTGAATAAGAAATGATTTGTAGTTGTAAGATAAATATTTTTAGTTTACTGTTTACTATCTAATACAATATGATGATTGAGATGACTGCAATATTGGACTATAGTGGCGCAGGAAGTAGTCCCGGGGGGCGAAAGCTAACTCGTGACCAGCTGGCGCGCGCGTCCCGTCGCCCGCGGGCGTACCGACCCACCAGACAGGGTCCGGGTCGACTAGGGATGCGCCCTCGCACGCCACCCCTCTGGGGGAAACAAAAGATTTTTTTTTGTAAAAAATTTATTTTGGCACGAACAGTCATTACAAACAGTTACATTAATTGTTAAGGTCATCTCTTCTCATACTAAACATGTACCATTACCAAACTCCTTTCAATTCAATTTTCATAATTTATAAATTTAAACTGTCCAACTAATATTTAAATTTGAATATATAATTATTTGTTAATGATCTCTAATCATCATTTCGCTCCAAGCCAACCTCACCTGCCCGTGGTGCACTGCGAATAACAAACGATTCTACTTGCAACCAACTTAGTTCGTATAAACACACTACTCAAAACGTACTACACCCACCCCCCTCGAGTCATCTTTTCATCATCTACACCTATAATCTCAAACTCAATCTAATCCAACCGCCCACGCCCACTACTCGCTCAAATGTCCATCAAATTCTTACCCCATCCCCCATATTAATATTATCTACGCTTTCCCTCAACACCTACCTGCCTCATAAAAACATTATAAATTTTGGGCAACTCTAATATATTAGATTAATAACCTGACCATACTGTACCATTTTCCCCATCCCCCCCCCCCCCCTCCCGTATTCTTTTACATTATCCCATGGTATAGAGCTGGAGGATATTGGAGGATGCATGCTCATGTTCAAATTTCATGGCTCGCCCCATAACACAACGAAGATAAATCCCCTCCCCCGTCCCTTTCTATTTATATGTTTAGTGCTCTTGGTTATTTTTCTTGTGTCCTGTCTCTGAGAATATACTTGTGAAACCACGAAGTGCATGAGCGTTTTTCTATTGTGCGTAAACATACTCTGCTCAACCCACATCTAACAACAGAGGATGACCAATGCCAAAAGGCACGCGAGAAAAGGGACATCACGCTCTAGTCTCGGCATTAAAAGGGCTATCTTTAGCATCATCAAATTGGGCCATACTTAGGATCGAGATGCTGCCTCAATACTATGACAATAAAACTCAAGTACATACGCTAAAACTTATACCAAATAGCAAGGCATAAGTACCAGGAGCGCATGACACGTGGGAAGTTAAACTTTGTACTTCTAAAAAACTGTGACTTGTGTAACATAGCAGTCGCGGCTTCGTTTAAGGGTCTTTATTGCACTCGTTATGATTAACTTGAGCCCACTCACCCGAACCCCCTAGAGCGTGGGCGTGGCCCTCATCATCTGGAACCTGTCCGCTAGGGCGCGTCCCCGGCTTCTTGTCCAACGGCCACCCACGCGCCGTCCGTGGGGAAGGAACGCAGATCCTTTAGTATGTGCTCGCACTGCGTACAGAATGCATATTAGGGATGATTGAGGATACTATGTGGGAGTGGAAAGGGAGCGGCCTATAATCTTTTCACTCCAAGCCAACCTCAAGTTGTGGTGGATAACCTGCCAATTAAGGCAACAGGCGGTATATCCATCACAATAGAAGGCATAGCTAAATACCTAAGGCCGATGACGGGGCAGCAGCGTCACCGGAGCGATTAGTAGCTACGCCCTGCGATCGGCCAACCTGCCGCTACCCAGTTGGGGCGATTATGGGTTTTCGTCCAGATGGTTGCCCTAAAGTGGCGTACAACTGAGGCGCTTCGCTCTTCGAAAAAAATCTTTATGTGTTGAATAGACTCCTTATCGAGGAGGCTTTAGGCTATAAAACATCACAGCTGCAAATATAGGAGCGTAGATATATTGGAAAATGTAAAAAAAATAAGGGGTGGGATAAATTACTATTCCACGCGAGCGAGATCAGTATTATATGTACCTACTATTTACAAATGATACATACCAGGAAAATTGGCAGTGTACTAACAAAGTCCCATTCATTCTGAAGATACTCTTCTTCTGTCCGAACACGGACTCATCTCCGGCCTGTGGTCGCTACGAGGAGCTGCATTGCCCTCACACTGTCCCATTCTACTAGTGCTGATACCTGGACACATATAATGCATTTTAGGGTGTTTTCACTTATACGTGTTTCCATCATCATCATTCACCAAGGCCCCATTGCTGTCCCTGCTGGACATAGGCCTCTCCGGTTGTTCGCCACTTAGGGCAAACTTCTGGACGATATACCCAAAATCGCCACGCAGGGCAGGCGGGTTGGCGACCGCAGGGCGTAGCTTCTTGCTCCGATAAAAAAACGCTGTGCTGTCCCGTCATCGGCCTGAGGTACATATTTAGCTACGCTTGTGATGGATTTTACGCCATCCAGTCGGATTACCATAGCCTCGTCTGTTGTTTGCAGGGATGTGCACCAGGAGCAGATGAGGATGGCTATGGAGCGTAAAGGTGATAGGCGCTCCTTTTCACCCTATAGGTGTTTTACCCACTTATAAATCGTCTATATGAATTACTGTAAATTAAAAGAGAAGTAACTACCACGGTATCGAGGTATATTCGAAATAATCAAATTTAGCTTAAACCAGAGATGTAAGGGAGCGGACCTATCATTTTTCGCTCCCAAGCCAACCTCACCTACCCGTGGTGCATCCTGCCGAATAACAACAAACAGGCGCTGGCCACCGACTGGTGCGGATAACCATCCAATTGAAAGCGTAGCCTAAATGCCACAGGCCGATGACGGGGCAAGCAGCGTCACCGGAGCGAGAAGCTACGCGCTGCGATCGCCCAACCCGCCTGTCCCAGGCGGCGGCGATTATGGGATATCCTCCAGATGTTTGCCTTAATTGGTAAACAACTGGAGAGGCCAGTGGTCCAGCAGTGGGACCGCAATAGGCTGATGGATGACCTAAAAACCAAGGAGATATTAAGTATAACGGACAGCTAGATACTTACAAATACAAAATTAAACTGTTTCATCTACTCACAGGATGTGCCGAGGCTGGTCACATATACTTTCCCAAGGAGTGTCCCAGGTCACACTCATACACGTGACCTCCCCACGTGTCCTCCATCACGGCCGACAGCTCCGTTTGGTGATGAGAACGCAATGATATTGGCTGATGAGATCAATGCAGATCGGACGGACCTACTCTAGTGTCTGGTATGGACTGAAAAATACAACTAAGATCTTAAAATATGTGTCAGTTATGTGGAATGACAGGGGGAAAGATTTTAAGCTAGCGATTAGACTTTTCTAGGAAAGTGAACATAGTTCATCTGGCACAGGCTACTATCAGCTTAAAAGGGGACTGTAGTAGACACGCATCCTACACTTAATGAAATAACCCATGAACAATATAAGTAATGACGATGTGATGGTACAAATATTTCGGCTCGCTAGTCCTCACGACTAACACGTCTTTACCGCGGGCGGGCGGGTGGGACACAGACTGTCTGTCCTCCCACCCCCGCACCTTGCCTGTGGAGGTGTAGGAACGAGACGACAGTTGTCGCTGTCAGATGTCCAATGTCATGTGTCAGATGTCACTGTCAGATATTTGACAGTGTGTGTAGCTGTGTGTGTCTGTTTGTATGTTCGTGCATGCTACATCTCTCCCTTTTTTTTTTTATTTTTTTTGTTAGTTATTATACTATTTATGTATTAGTAATCAACTTTATTTAGATATTGTATATATGTCCTAATCATTAGTATTAGTTATAATTCAGTATATAATATTTGGCATTTGCGTCCCGCTCCTAATATAATAGTAGATACCTCGTGTATCATGCCTCCACCGAAATGAAGTAATCATGCTCTTTTCTATCTCGCTACTTCCAAGTAGATGTGTACTCCCCGCGCTTTCTATCGCATCCCAATCCGCTCCCGCGACCGGATCTTATATCACCTCGCATCGTATTGTCAAGTATGAATCCCCGATTGTAGTTACCTGTAGATAATAGGATTGGTCGTACTAATTTTTGTTTTGGATCAATATTAATGCCTCAATCCCAACCATAGAAACATTGGTGAAAGAATTACTTCGCTTGTATAAAAAAGTCCCCGAGCTAATGACAATTACTAAATCACAAATTATCAACTCGCCCCATAACGCTTTATGCAAACCGATATTGCGCGGGTGTTAGTATGCCTCGTTTAAGAAGCTGGTGCGATGGGCCATTTCAGAATAATGCGTTTATGTTATGATTTTCCATATCTAAATATGTTTTTATTATTGTACCTAAAACTGTCTTATATGATTTATGATTAATTTTTTCACTTCTGGAACCGATTCCCTCCCGATGAAACCTGGAGGCCTATTGCGTACTCTCAATCCGCAATACAACTTCGTTGTGATTTCTCAAATAAGCGCTACATTTAATGGTTCCTTCCGCAAACCATCAAATAACATGGAAAATCTACCCATTGACGTATCCCCTATGTGTGTGTTTTTTCTGTATTCGTTGCTGTAAATGTGTGTGTCAATGTTTTACCTTTGCAAATATTTTTTTTTATTATCTATTATCATATAGTGTTACGCTATTTATAGCATTCATGAATTCCCGTGATAATACTAACTGAACGGCCCGCAATTGATAACTTTTATTCCTTAGGATCGCAATTCAATGCACTATTATTAATAGTGGTAACGCAATGATATGCATAGTCATCGCAATTTCAAAGCCACAACCTCGCAATTAAAGCCCTAACTCTATTATTCGCAATTCAATGCATGTTAGTAGGGTAACCAGATAGAACTCGGATTAAATCCCTGGGGATAACTCCAGGGGACAACAGTGTCGTGCGGGAGCCCTTGTAAAATATTTGTATCTCAAATATTTTAAATTGATATTATCTCAACTCATACTTTATAAGATAGCTATGTACATACTCAGTAGGTAATTTACGCCAGTTATAATTTTAGGATCAATAAAATAGATAAAATAGTAAAACAGTCCCTCCCCCTGCACAATAGATTCACCCGTAATACCTATGCACGTGGCACTTTTCTGCTCGCACGCGACAATGTAGCCTCTGAGAAGAAGTGCCGAAACAAAACTCAACAAGTTAGCTATTTTTTTTTAAATATATAGATACAATAAAATAAAATTATGAATGCACGACCACAAATGCAGCAACCGCGCGGGGGACCCCGAACCCACGACTCCCTAGCCCAGAAGGCCGATGGCCACTCACCAAAATGATGCCCTCAACCCAACTATTTTTTGTTAAACCATAATAAAATAGTATTTTTTCCCTTTGTCGTATGAATGAGAGACCCAGACATAGAAGCCTGATATTGGAAACAACCAAGCAAAGCCTGCCCCCCCTCTCAGGATTGCCCGTCGAAGATCTGAGTTCTGTACTATATATATTTATATTTTCGTTACAACGATATATGCATTCAAATAAGTACTGTTGATGCCACAGTCTGGACGCTAACTCCCTAAGTTGATTCTCGAGATAGTAAAACTTAGTCCCCCCACCAGTGCCTCCTATATGAGGGGTCTATTGTAACTTAGGTCCTCCAGCAAAACCTAAAAGGTCATAGTTCATCAAGCTCAAAGTGTTCCCCATTTAATATAAATATACTAGTACATTATTTATTTACATGCTTCACATTAGACATATGAATTATATAGACTATACAACTAATTATTAGAATTAAAAGCAAATTATTTATGTCAAACCAATACCTGCTTATGATCATTATTTCCTCTTCGTCAGCATTACATTGCAGTTTCAATATATTAGATTAAGTGTCATCCGCCAACAATACCCTCTCACTCTAGCCTCAGCGAAATACGGGGAAGGGTCATTTAAATATATTGAAAACAGCAATGGTCTCCCAATATAGAGCCCTGGGGCTCTCCCGTACGTAGTAGGGCGCCAGGAAGATTCACTTCCGTCAATGATAGGACTCTATACTTAAAGCAACATTCGAGACACCATATTGCCGCATCTTCAGAAGTAAGATTTCCTGATTTAACGCAATCATATGCCTATGTATATAATTACAGAAAACACCCACTGTATCCTGCTTACTTTCCCAAGCATCGTATATATTATGTTTTACTCAGAGCCATCACTGCTATCAGTAGTGGGACCTACCTTTTGTAAAACAAATTGCTTTTTAGAGCATATAACTTATTTTATCTTAAAAGTGAAATTCTATATGGTTAATAATATTTTTTTTTCCCTAAGATTTTACTAAGTGCAGGATCTTAGTAAGTATGTAGTCGAATTATTATTTTTACACTGTCATGAGTCAAATGTTAGTTAGTGCCAACCCGCATCACTCGCTCAGACAGAGAGCTAGGCTGCAACAGAGCAAGAATGGACCAGTTCTATATTTCGTAAAATTCTTTTTAGATATTTTATCAATATAAACAAATTCAAGAGATGTATTACAATTAAGAATATATATAATCATATAATTATCCCGGGATCATTGTAATATGACAAATCGATGTGCGATATCCTGAAATTAAAGCAACGCTATCACTACGATACTGACCTGTATGCGGCTTGCCCTAAAAATGTTGATATTGTTATGCGACCAGTGAGGTTGTACATTGTAATTAGTTAAATGCCTTGTTGTGCATGAGCCGCCTTTCCACTCGCCTAGTCCAGGACCTGAGACTTGCGAACCGCGGTTGGGCCTTTTTAGATGAATTACAGTTTTACATGCTCATAATCAGATTTAATTTTTTTTTTTTTTTTTTTTTTTTTTTTTTTTTTTTTTTTTTTTTTTTTTATTTAGGGTGTTGAATTAGATTAGAACAAAATAAAGACAAAATTACAAAGAAATCCGTCCTTGAGCAATTACGATACTCAGGTTCTTTGGACACGTACCGTAATAACAATTGATGGGCGGTTGGTGATCAGGGCAGAGTCGAAGTACAGACCAAGGGGTCGTTTCGGGCCTTACCGCTGGACAGACACAGATCAAGTCCGTCACCGGGACACCCTGTGTAGTGGAATGTTCTCCTGCCCACCTCCAGGGACCGGTTGACTGATCGCGAAAGCGGCAACCACAGTAGCAGACGACTCCCCATGACCACGGACCAGACTTGACGAGCGGCGGATGATCAACTGAGAGAGAAACTAAATTAGTCAAAATACATAAATAGCACGTATAAATATTACCCAGTTGTACCAAGCCATCTCATCACCCGCTTGCCAGTGCAAGAGATTACCACCAGCGGGATCTGACCTGATGCTTCGCCATACCAGTCCCCCTCACCAGCTCCAGTGGGCAGACCATACAAAATGGTCGCTAGCGGAATTCTACCGAATTGCTTAGTCCGTACTAGTCCGCGTGCGAGCCCGCTGCCAGTGATTCAGACTAGTCCAACACATACGGTGCCTCTGCGTATTGCAAATTTAAAATAGCATGTATTCATTCGTAGGGTATATATTCTAAGATTTTATAATTAATATAATTAACTAACCTTGTTCTGGCGGCAACTCGAGGAGGCTACAATTAACCTTGTATCAGTTGAAGTACCACCACTCAAAGGCCTTAAGCTTGTTTTGGCCTAAGCTTCTCCAAGCATCACAGGCCTGATTCTAGCGTGTCTGGCTGAAGTATCACCAGACACAGGCTTTCAATTAAACTGAAACAGACAAACCATTGATTCCTGTATTATTTATAAAACTATTTTCATTTCAACTAATATCGGTGACCTACCCCTGTAATCGCAACACTCCTAGATGACCGAACTAATGCCTTTGTAATTAACAATACCTACTAATCAATAAGCTCAAATTATCTTAACCAATGTGCGGCCATACATACACATGTAGTATATTATCATGTAATATAATTCTAATTCAAGTTCTATGCAGGTAAAGCCTTGTATACTTTTTGATGAATAGTAATTTAACTGGTCAGACTTTCCCTTTGTTGACATATTTACATTGCTAGAAGTTATCCCCTTTATCTATAGATGAAATCTAAGACCAAGAGCTAGTAGAAATGAATACGGTATTCCGGGACAACTAAGTCTATTATTGGGCACAGGTCATGAGGCAAATTTCCGGACAATCCAGGACCTCAACCCATCTGACTTTATATGCATGCGGTGTTTACCTTTATAGATTGTTACACTAGTTGATACGATATACATGTACTTGTATAGTATAGCTTTGGTGGATACAAACGCTGGGTAAACCTATTTAAATAAATAAATAAATAAATCTGGCAAAGCCAACATGATTGTTACATACAATATCAAGATGTGGCTTTAATTACACCGTTACTGCCTGTTGCTACTGTATAGATACCTAACGCGTAGCGTTATACGTTAAATACTTAATTACCCTCCCGTTTATTTTTACCCATAACGTCATTACCTAACAGTAACAATCCAGTACGCAAAAGTAGCTGCCTGTGCGTATGAGCCTGTCCAAGAAGCCATACCTTTGGTAACTAGGCAAAGATATTTTTTATTTTATTGTTTATATCAGTTATCATTTACATTTAGGCTCTGATAATGCGCGGAAATCGAGGTACAGTGCATATTTAAAATGGTTTATTGTGTGTGAATTACCTAACACCTCCATTACATTACTACCTTTGTTCATTTCCGCGATTATTGATCGGGTCAATATACCGAATAGTATAGTGTACTGAAAACAATAGATATAGCTTCTTTTTTTTTGTATGTATGCTTAAATACATTGTCGAAAGCAACTTTGCTATATCTTTAAGATTACAGGGCAGGCATTATGCAATCAAAATATGTACCCGATCCCCTCCCCCCTCTCTGTAAAGATACTCACCACTCAATGGGGAGGGCGCGAGGCATACCGAAGTTGGGAGAGGCGAGTGTTATACTGTCCCACCATGGATAATTATTTCGTTAACTGAAGGGTAGGTACGCTAAATTATTTTTATATTCTTTAGTTGCAATTTAACGTTCATACGTGATTGAAATAAAACAGTTTAAACGATTTTTTTTTTGCTTAAAGCTATGATACAATTATATACATAAAATATGAAACTACCTATCCGAGCACCGCGATGATTTTACTTTATATGGCAGTTGTAATAAATTAAGACATTGCTACGTATCTAAGATAATCTTACATTGAAAGAATATTTTTCTTTATTACGAAGCCAACCCAATACTCCTCCATCTTATACTTTTTTTTTTTAATTAAACCAGTTTTTCCTATCAGTATTAGCAAGTAAATCTACTTACAGTTTTCGTCGTCGCAAATGATGTAGACACTAATCTACATATGAAATAATCCATGAACAATAATGTAATGAACGAGTGATTGTACCAATGATATCGGCTCGCTATCCTCTCACGAACACGTCTTTACTCGGCGGCGGTGGGACTCTGAACTGACTGTCCTCCTACCCCGCACCTTGCGTGAAGTGTGAGAACGAGTCGGACAGTTGTCAGTGTCAGATGTTTCAATGACACTGTGTAGATTGTCACTGTCAGATTATGTGTCAGTGTGTGTAGCTGGTGTGTCCCTTGTTTGTATGTTCGTGCATGCTACAGGGACAAGTTAAATGTTTGGATAACGCAAATGATTTCTTTTTAAAGATGTTTTTAAAGCAGGAAGGCTGGCAAGTGCTGGATTGCGAGAAGGCAGGATCGATCAAAGTGGCAAACATTGGGAGAGGCTATGTCCAGCAGTGGACTTTTTATAGGTTGATTGATGATGTGTGTGGAAGAGAAATTGGAAAATAAAACTTTCTAAATTCTATAATTAATAACAATTAGCTTAGTAATTCTGGAAGCAGATTATTATTAAAAATACTAAAACTGAATGTATCATGGAAGCATAATGTAGCTCAAATACTAAAATTGGGGTTTATACTATATGTTCCTAGTTGATAATTATAATGCATTAATAATTTATTGTTAAATCAATATAATTACGAAAAAAACTAATGTTACCTTTCAAAGTGGGGCGGCTCGCATTTCTAGGGCGTTCGCCTCATGGTAATAAATTAAATACCATGGTAGAGACTATATTGCTATAACAAATCAGGATTTAGAAAATGCGGATTTTATTATATGGATTGTTTTTATGAGAAAAATCGGATAAATTATTGTTATGTAAGCATTGGCATACGCGCGCGTATTGTACCAACGAGTAATGTCAAAAATTGTCAAATTGACATTGTGCGTTTGGTTCTTCTTGTAATTTTTTTCATACTTATTTTTGTTTTTGTGTATGATATGATCGATACTGGATGAATACTATGTAATTTTGAAAAGGTAATATAATATTCTAATTGAATTTGGTACTCGAGTTTATGTATACAGTACACTTAATCTTTAAAAGTGAGTTGTATATATTGTTAGCACGTCTATTGTCATAGGTGTAGGGTCCAGGGGCAAGAAGTCATAACAACTAGTAGTGGGTTTTATTGGGATTTAATAAATTGGTTATACAACTACAGCAATTTCAAACAAGCCTCTATAAAAATCGATCTGTCTATCAAATTTATATTTTGTCTATCAAGTCCATAAACAAACTACCATTAGGTTTTATTGAAAACCCGTACACTTTGGAATCGACAATTGAATTCATAGCACTGCCCATAGTATCGCACCTAACTTCACTTACACCAGGCCTACCGACGTGACTCGTTCGCATCACGTCACATCTTGTCCCGGGCATTGCCCCTTTCATTATTGAGTTGTTTCCGAACGAACGCAGTCAGTCTCGAAAATGGCGGACTGTTCATAATGTCGTTTCGATAGTGTCTGTGTAAAATAATTACGTTAATTTAGGTGAATATTATGAGAAAATGTGATACCGATGAAATAAAAACTCTTGTGTAGTGTTGTGTTAGTGGCCTCATCATGTGTCGGACAGGATTGTGCCGTTTCGTTTCGGGAACTGGATTTTCTTGGTCGCATCTCTCCATTTTGTTTACATACGTCGAAGGAAGGATCCTTGTTAATTGCCTTAGATATCGATCCGCGTCGTTTATTGTAGTCCCATTTAACTTGTTAACTACAATTTATGGTCCTTTTTTAGATACGAGAGCTATATTTAATTGAGTTTTAAATGGTACTACTTCATTTTACTCAATCGTCAAGGATTACTTGATTTTCTCCGTGCGAAACTTAAATAGGTTAACGTTTTAAGATAGTTTATTTACTTTAAATGGTTTTTACTTTGTTATAGTTGATTACATTGCCGCGTTAACGGCAGAGTGATAACGTCGGCGGTATATTTATTGTTATAGTTCTCGCCCTATATTTGCTTTTGGTAATCTATAACGAATCCTTGTAGATATGTTTTTGGACGACTTAAACTGGCGATTTGAGAGGTATTCGTAAACAATATGCGGGTGATTGGTTCGTTGTTTATCTATTGGAATATCGGACAGAAATTATAGAAGTTAATTTAGAATGAATTCCTATTGGAAGGGGTACATAAAACATTGGTATTTCATAGTACATAGTAGACGTATAAGATATGTACATAAGCATGTCTGAGCTATTAGGTGTGCTTTTAGTCAGTTTATGTAGGTATCTAATTTAAAAAGATCAAACATTTTTAAAAGGTCCTCTTTTTTTACGATAACTCAATAATAGAGCCTACATAGGTAGGTAGCCTACTTATGTAGATAAGTATGCACAACTTGAAATTTTCACCGGATACCAGAACTGGCTTAAAGTCTTCAAGATGTGACCCACACAGCCCTGTACTTTCAACAGAGTAATAGTATGAAGCATTATATTAGTAAATGCAATTTTATTATCTACTAGATCACCCCTATTGTCCAGGAGACGAAATCAGCATTGTGTAGTCATCTAGACCTGCCCATTATCTAGGATGATTGTCAAAAAATAATTTTAGTCATTGTATAATCAACCCTGTTATCCTAGGGACGACTAACTACAAATTTTATCTTATTTCTTCTTTTACTGTCATGATTTTATAATATTTGTCCTAATATTGTTCCTAATTTTAGTATATTTTTGTAAAAGTTAAAATGGCAACACTAATTTGCCATTACGGAAGTCGGACTAACGCGCCTTTCTGGCGCCAATTATTGGGAGGGAAAAAGCGGGCTTGGCTCGGCAACGGCATTCGATTACCTGCCTACGGCCGAGCAACACGCCTAGGATTCTATGTAAAATTGAATAAGTGGGAAGATTTATCTAATTAATATATTTATCAAAGTTTAACCTGTTTTATATGTTCATCTACTTTAACATTACAAAATGCATTTTTATAGTTTTCTAGACAGAGTATATCTAGAAGACTATAAAATAGCATTTCTTAGTCTAGCATAGATAGTGGCACACACCAAGGGGCCTTCGTTCCTCATTCTGAACCCGGCCATTAAGTCCAATTTAGTGGAATGCCCTTCCAGCTCTGGGAAGGTTGGAGTTAGCTGCGCGAATGAGGGTCACCTAACACTCTTGTATATAAAAAAAAATATAAAAAAAAACCCAGGCAGATAAATCTACATAACAATTTCTAGTAAGTAATTTATGTAAGGTAGGATACTCATTTATTTACAATATAGAGTAAAGCATTTAATATAATGTATTGAATTTATAAGTATAATTCAAAAGAAATGGAGCAAACAATTTTTTCACTTTCAAAATTACATGTAAATTTCATAAACATCATGTAATTTTCCTTTTCAGTCTGACCAAAGGCCTCTTAGCTTACATCTCAGAACAAAAGAATAATCTAACTTGCAGATCGAGTAACTATTAAACTATAGGTCAATCCAGTTATGAAGTTGAAGAGTTTGATGTAAAACATCATCATATACATTGTAAAAGCAAAGAATTAAGTATTACATGCTCATTAAAATTTAATGATGAATTGTTTTCCCTTGAAGATATTATTTGATAAAAAAAATTGTATTGGGCTTGGGGGCGGATTTTCTAAAGGCAAACAAAATCTCCTACTGCAGAGATAGATAGATAAAAGATTAGGGATGTTTCCAGGGTCAAAATAATTACATTATATTTAGTCCGTATTTTAGATTATAAAAATATATTGGACACGCTATTTTCCTCTTTTTCATTTAAACAAAAAATAACAAAGATACAATGCATCAAAATGTAGGGAGTGGGGGTCTTTGACGTCACTCATTTGCGAAAATGCTCCCATAATCTGACGACACGCGTCATTTTAACGGGCTATAATCTTGTGTCATTTTTGGTCTAATTGACAAATGAAAAAATACGTGTCTTTTCTTTTTTACCAATCTAAAAGACGGACTATTATCTTTTTTTTATCAACAAACAGGCCTATTCACAGGAAGCCGACCTGAGACAATCGAGAATAAGGCTAGGACGATGATACCGCCACCAGTCAGGTGCCAGAGCCTCGTCCGTTATTCAGCAGGATGCACTACGGGCAGATGAGGGGTGGTTGGATCAAAAAGATGATGCTCCCATTACAGCCTTGCCCCTAAAGGGCGAGAGACCTAAGTTTGCGCTCGCGACGTTACATCAAATAGAGATCGGCGATCAATCGTTTACCTAATTATTAAAACTAGATTTCTCAAAACAGTATGCAATGTCCCTCTGTACAAGTACTCAGTATTATGCATTTAGGTATAAGTCTCATTATGCGGACTAATGTAGCACTTATATTGTTATGTTTAAAGGCCATTTTGCAATGATTGATCGGGTAGAAAGTGAAATTTCCCAAATCCCACACATTTGACTGGGCTGCACTTTATCTAGGCATAGATTTGAGTAAGGTTTATGGAGTAATTCAGTACCTTCTGGGTAGGAACCGTCTTTCCTTTCACTATCCGACTATAGGTACGGCTTTTGGAACAGAACTACCTACCTATATTGAATACGGAAAACTTACTTGCTTGCAGTGGCGTAACTACAGGGTGGCATGTCGGCAAAATGCCACGGGCCCCCCCAGCCGTAAGGGGCCCCCGGTCAGAGGAGAATCCAAACTCCCAACATTTATTATTACAACATTTAGTGAAAATCTGATGAATTTGCCCACGGGCCTCGAATGGTATAGTTACGCCACTGCTTGCATGAATCCTCGCCATACACAAACACACATCTAACTAAAAAATATAAACGGAGAAACTGAACTGACTGACTGACATATCAACGCACAGCCTAAACGGCTAAACGTAGGCAGTTGAAATTTGGAAGAAACGTAGCTTAGGTACCGTAGAGGTGCACTAAGAAAGGAATTCCCGAAATTCCACGGGAACGGGAATTTGCGGGAAAAAAGAGTATTGTAACCTGTGCGAAGCAGGGGCGGGTCGCTAGTACACACATAAAGCACAATATCAAACACACCTCAATTTGACTTTTGCGAAACAATCATGTTTTGCAAAGTCGATGTAAACAAAATTATTGTTGTAAGTTTTTTTTGTTAATTAAGTATTTTTTATCTGTACATCAAATTAATATCGGTTCAGGAGTTCTGGTGTAAAAGCGGGATCAGACCAGGATTTATATTCTCATTATTGTTGTTAATAAGGAACTAATGATCATCAACAGCCTATCGCAGTCCACTGCTGGACATAGGCCTGCCCAGTTGTTCGCCACTTAGGGCAAACATAGGAGGCTCTAAGTATATCGCCACGCTGGGCAGGCGGGTTGACTATCGCAGGGCGTAGATCCTCGCTCGGTGTCGCAATTAAACTAATTACTTACTAGGTAAGGTTGTACTGAATCTTTAAAGTGTTCTTTTCAAATGGCCACGGTGACGGTTTTATAAATCTATATACTTATAATAAATCTGTAGAGAGGTCAATTTGTACATTAAATATATTTTCAAAATAACTATCAGGCGGATGATAGTGATCGATACTGATGCCAAAAATGCAATCAGTAAAATTTTTGTCTGTCTGTCTGTCTGTCTGTATGTTCGTTATAGAAACAAAAACTACTCAACGGATTTTAACGAAACTTGGTACAATTATTCTTCATACTCCTGGGCAGGTTATAGGGTACTTTTCATCACGCTACTATTAATAGGAGCAGAGCAGTGAAGGGAAATGTAAGAAAACGGGAGAAATTTTTTGAACGCGCATCTCTCAAAAACTACTGCATGAAATTGAATACGATTTCACTAATGTATTACTAGAGGTCTAACTTAAAACTTAGGTATAGGTATAAGTTTTTATGGAAGTCCCGTTATTTTTGAACCCGATATCCATGCGTGCGACGTCCGCTGGCACAGCTAGTAATAATTAATTAAACCAAAGACATGCCACGCAAAACAACATGGATATCAAATAGGATTGCATGGATGTCCAACGTAAATGGGCCTCACTCAGCATCATTCCGTGGCGTGCGTAGCAAACCACGGCGCTGGTTTTCGGGGAGTACTGCTGAGTGAAGCCCACGGACCGGTGGTTGGTTCATCATATCATCATCATCATCGAACAAAGTGTCGTCCTCGTATCTCGACGTAATGTCATTCCGTTTTAAATTTTTACTCAATAGCTTGTGCTCGCGACTTCGTCCGCGTGGAATAGTTATTTTTTACCCTTTTTTTTACATTTTCCATTATATCTTCGCTCTTAATAGTTGCTGCGTGATGTTATATAGCCTATAGCCTTCCTCGATAATTGGTCTATTCAACACAAAACGAATTTTTCAATTCGGACCAGTAGTTCCTGAGATTAGCGCGTTCAAACAAACATACAAACAAACAATCAAACTCTTCAGCTTTATATTATTAGTATAGAAGTATAGATGTCAATCTCAATGGGCAAAAACCAACCAGTATATAGGGTCAAAATCGATATTAATTACAAGTGGAGGGCCGTAAGGGTGATTTACGGACGGCGCCTTTACGACCAGCGCCCCCCTCGATGGCTATTGAAAAAGTTTATTAAAATATTTAACGCTGAGCGATGGGTTAAATATTTTGAGATTTGAGGCTGCGTTTCCAATAATGTAAACTGTTTGACCTGAGCAGCTTCGCAGCTAGCGAATCGAGTTTTTTTTAGGGTTCCATAGCCAAATGGCAAAAACGGGACCCTTATAAATTCGTCATGTCTGTCTGTCTGTCCGTCCGTATGTCACAGCCAGTTTATTCCGAAACATTAAGAGCTACGTTATTGAAATTTGGTGCGTAGATGTATTCAGTCTTTAAAATAAAATCTTAACTAATATTATAAAGCTGAAGAGTTTGTTTGTTTGAACGCGCTAATCTCAGGAACTACTAGTCCGAATTGAAAAATTCTTTTTGTGTTGTATAGACCATTTATCGAGGGAAAGCTTTAGGCTATATAACATCACGCTGCAACTATTAGGAACAAAGAAATAATGGAAAATGAAAAAAAAAAATGGGGAAAAATAACTATTCCACGCGGAGAACGAAGTCGCGAGCACAGCTAGTCAGCAAATAAATCCAAAATCTTTCGGGTTCCTCACATAGAACTGAAACTGCAATTTTTTTTTTCATCAAACCTGTACGTGTGGGGTATTTACGGATAGGATATTTAAAATCATGATGAGGTTTCTAACATAATTTTTTTCTAAACTGAATTGTTTACGCGAGAGACTCTTCCAAAGTGGGTAAATTGAGTAGCACACTTAAAGTGAAGTCTAGCTATCATGTGATTGGTCCTCACACGTCAATATCTAATTGGCGAAGCCAATCTATCGCAGCCGGAGTGAGTCATGGAGCACAGAAAAGCCATACGACATGATGATGTGATTGGTCACTTGCTATACGTTAATGTCAGTGCCATGTCTAAATTGAACCTATCACGTAACCTCATTTGCCGTCTGGTGGATTTCTTTTTTCAGATTTAACCCTCATATGAGTCACCCCCCGGTCTTCATTCATTCTCCGCGAAACACATAAAGAATAAATAAATAAATAAATAACCAAGACATGCCACGCTGGGCCACACAGCGCCACCTAGACCAAACTAAGCCGAAGCTTGTACTATGGTACTAGGACAACTGATAAACTACCTGGATAACATTTTTTTTTGTAATAAATACATAAATTATATAGTACTAGCTTTTGCCCGCGACTTCGTCCGCGTGTTTTAAATTTATACATACAAAAGTTTTTTTTTCGCTAACTCCCGTTCCCGTGGGAATTTCTCAAAAGACAGCCATAACTAAACTTTATATTTACTAAGGTACCTGCATGCCTAATTTCAGCGTCTAACTTAAGCGGTTAGATTTCTCATACAAAAGGATTTTCCCGCTAATTCCCGTTCCCGTGGGAATTTCGGGAATTCCTTTCTTAGTGCACCCCTACGGTACCTAAGCTACGTCCCTTCCAAATTTCAAGTGCCTACGTTTAGCCGTTTGGGCTGTGCGTTGATATGTCAGTCAGTCAGTCAGTCAGTCAGTCAGTCAGTTTCTCCTTTTATATATATAGATAATATGTATTTATTTCATGATTTGGTTACCATTAGTTTTCTATGGATAACACCCAGACCAATACAAACAGACATGTTCATGAACACAAATGTTGTACTGTGCGGTAATCGAACCCACGACCTTTGCTTAGAGGGCAGAGGTCACTACCAAATGAGGCCACCGAGCTTGTCAAAAAATACATACCTATACCTACGATCGAATTGCGAATCCTCCTTTTTAAAGTCGATTAATAAAATCAGTAGGACTCCCGCGTCCAATGCGTAAATAGGGGACGACCTTCACCCCCATTGGGATGCGTGAAGCCTTTCAGCGTAGGGACGGTCACGTCCGCCGGAGGAGCGCCATTACCGAGTTACGGCCTATCAGTGCTTATCGGAATATTAGATAATAAATAGCAAAGTTTGAAAGCGCCCATTGGATTAATGAATTTAGAGGCCTCTACTACGAACTTGCTAAGTATAGTAACCAATAGGCTAATATGGCTAAAAATTTGTTATTAGTCCGTCTTTTAGCTTATTCAAGAATAAAAGACACGTATTTTTTTTATTGTAAATTAGACTAAAAATTACAAAGTTATAGCCCGTTGAAATTACGCGTGACGTCACTCGGTGAGGCATATTTACGGGAGCGAGTGACGTCTAAGACTCCCACTCCTAACTTTTGATGCCTTGCATCTTGCTATTGTTTATTTGAATGAAAAAGGAAATTACGTGTCTTTTATATTTGAATAAGCTAAAAGACGGACTATTGTTCATTCGCGTAAGAAAAATAAGTGACAGACAGGTCACTGACAGGCCACTAGCCAATTAAAAACGCTAGAAATTATAATTTCTAGCGTTTTTAATTGTTTCAACCCAAATTTTTAATATATGCCATAAATATGCAATTCCATGCTAAAAGAAAAAATAATAAGCTAAACAGGAAGAAAATATATCAGTTGTCTAGTACCCATAGTATAAGCGTCGGCTTAGTTTGCGGCTAGATGCGCTGTGTGGCCCAGAGTGGCATGTCTTGGGTTATTTATTTATTTATATTTATTTATATATATCCCCGCGGTATTTGTCACAGCGCACCACATAACTATTCCAATCGTGCGCCGCCACCTTTCCCTCGGCCGCCGTCCCACGTTTCGCCACGGTTATTATAGCTGGAGGCACGTGATTCGACCCCCAATGACGTCACACGCCTCATCTCAACGGCACATGCACTCAAACTTTTATCACATCAAGCAGTTCTTTGAGTTGTTCATGACTTAAATGCACTTATGTATTTTTATATTATTTTTATAGTGGCTCGACATAATGACTCCCTACGCCTGATGGAAAGTGAAAGAGAAGCCCAAGTCGCTGTGACAACGGGCAAGTAACTGGTACTGGCAAGTTACCTGTCAGTTGCCACCGCCATGCCGGCCCAACCCTAACCCCCCACGAGCTCCGGAAACCCCACTCACCGCAGAAACACGACCCAGAGGTCATTTGACTGCGGTATTCTATAGGGTGGAGGTCCTCCCCGGACGGGCAGTTCAATTCGAGCGAAGATTCGCTATGCCCTACCTCTCTTCATTACATTAAAAAACCTACTTAGTACCTAAATGTAATTTAAATAAACCACCTCAGACTTTCTATCTTCAATCACGACGTTCATAAAGTTTGGGGAACGTTGTATTTAGGGAATAAATAAAAATATCTTGACGTAGACGACTGTTTCCCGAATTGAATTCGTACGAGTTAGTTTTTAGAATAAGTCGAGGGTTTTGCTCGAAAACGATAGTTCCAGCCCAGCCCCCTTTGGGAGGAGAGGGGGGGTTAGAATAGAATGTAGCAATTTTGGCGAGCTAGTATAATGCTCACTAGGGATGCACGGGAGCGGCCTATCATCTTTTCGCTCCAAGCTAATCTCACCTGCCCGTGGTGCATCCTGCCGAATAACAAACGAGGCGCTGGCATCAGACTGGTGGCGGTATAACCATTATCACATATTTTAGGCGTAGCTAAATATCACAGACCGATGACGGGCAGCAGCGTCACCGGAGAGAGAAGCTACGCCCTGCGATCGCCAAACCGGCCTGTCCAACGTGGCGGTTATGGGTATATCCTCCAGATGTTTGCCCCTAAGTGGCGGACAACTGGAGAGGCCTAGGTCCTGCAGTGGACTGCAAATAGGCTGATGATGAGGTAATATAAAAAAATAACCTTCAAACAAAAATCTTATTTTCGGGCTCAAAGAAATTTCCGCCGGTATCGAACCAAGGACCTTTAGAAGCCGATTAAAAACACCACACGCCATCACGTCGGATCCCTTAATAATGTGCCATATTTCAAATTTCCGCTGCAAAAAGCAATCGCTCGCGGAATGGTGGAACAATCGCGGAGACCAGTTATTATTGGAGATGCCGCTGATACGAGCGTACGTGAGCCGGTCAACCAATCGGCAGATGTGCGAAAGCGAAAATATAGCTACGTTAAATACCTATAGTTTATTCGCGTTAAGAAAATAGTGACTCATCACCGACTTGCCGGCAAGCCACACCCCCTAGCCAATTATAACGCTAGAAATTATAATTTCTAGCGTTAGCCACACCTAGCGCTAGTGGGTAGCTAGGGGGTGTGGCTTGGCCGGCAGTCGGTGATGAGTCACTATTTTCTTAACGCGAAAGACAATAACGTATAAACTGTGGTGAAATATTGGCTGCGTGCACGATTACAGCGCCAAGTAGCGTTCAAACTTTGTGGGCTCTGTCACATTGACAGTTAGGTCGTAAATTTGTGAAAAAATATCGAAATGAAAAAATAACAAATATTTCGACTAATAAATTGTTGAGATACCACGATTTGGGTGGAAAAAAGTTTTGAAATCATTTTGGTCATTCAAATCAAATGAGGTAAGTCCAAAAAGTGTGTTTAGTTTGTTGTGTCAGGTTTTGTTTACTTCATTTATATGTAGTTGTAGTTTTACAGTTTCACAATTCGACGCTACGTCTTTCGTACTCCAACCAACTAAGTACAGATAAAACACAACCATTAAATTACTTCCTACATTTCGAATTTACGCCACGATACGTTACATCCAATGCGGAATCATTCAAAGCCGAAATATAACCGATAGCAACTTTCCAAGCCGACATTTGTACAGAAATAATTGATTTACGACGCCATTCCGAGTTTACGTGGCTCGGAAGTTCCGCCAGCTAATGACCCAATAAAAAACACCATAAACCTTATGAAATGTAACACGAATGGAGACGACGGTGCGGGGAGATACGATTAAGATATTCGTCGCGATTCAATGTCGCCAAACGATGGTTGCAAAGTTTGTTACATCTCATGATAACCAATGTAGAGATTGAAAACTAACCGCTGTGACAACGGCAAGTAACTGGTCAGTTACTGTCAGTCGCCACTGCCATGCCGGCCCAACCCCAACCCCCCCACGAGCTCCGGAAACCCTACTCATCGGCAGAAACACGACGGTAATTTGG
The DNA here is from genome assembly GCA_031163375.1 of Conogethes punctiferalis. Classification (NCBI taxonomy): domain Eukaryota; kingdom Metazoa; phylum Arthropoda; class Insecta; order Lepidoptera; family Crambidae; genus Conogethes; species Conogethes punctiferalis. The sequence goes on from CM062104.1 coordinate 2,512,466, forward strand.
CTGCGGTATGGTATTCTATAGGATGGAGGTACTTCCGCGGACGGGCGGCTCAATTCGAGCGAAGATTTGCTATGCCCTAGATATTCTTTATTGCACAAACATACTGGGATGTAAGGGAGCGGCCTATCATCTTTTCGCTCCAAGCCAACCTCACCTGCCCGTGGTGCATCCTGCCGAATAACAAACGAGGCGCTGGCAACCGACTGGTGCGGTTATAACCATCACAATTGAAGGCGTAGCTAAATACTAAAGACCGGTGACGGGCAGCAGCGTCACCGGAGCAAGAAGCTACGCCTGCGATCGTCAATCCCCGCCTGCCCAGTGTGGCCGATTATGGGGTATATCCTCCAGATGTTTGCTCTGAGTGCTCGGCGTACAACTGAGAGGGCCTATGTCCAGCAGTGGGACAGTAATAGGCTGATGATGATGATGATACACAAACATAAACATTTACAGGAAAGAGTATACAAACATATAGTAGGTACAATGTAGGCGGTCTTATCGCTGGTCTTATCGCCCTACCTCTCTTTAAGTTCTTATTACATGGAAATTGAAACATAGACATCTACAATATTGTTCCGTTTTCAATTAACAAAAGACTCAGACACACCTATTATTAGGTTTACGATTCGACACCGACCGTTTCAATACGTGTATATCGCGGACCCAGTTTGAATTTCAAGCGCGCGTGCCTATGTAAACCGGTGGCCTGTTTAGCGGAAATTGATGCGTTTGTGTCCGCGGCACTTGGCGTCAAATGATCGGGCCTACTAGGATATATTAGCAATAAAGTGTAAGAGAGGGTAGGGCATAGCGAATCTTCGCCCGAATAGGGAATATGCATGACTTTTTTTTATGGATTTATTGAGATCTTTTGTCTTCCAGATACATAAATATCGAAGAATTTTTAAACTATCTTTTCTATTAAGCGGAGTTATAAAGCGTTAAAGTTATTGATTAGAACAGAGAGATCCGATGCGGTAGTTGACGTCACGTACCGTGAGCGCCGTACTAACTCCATAGAAAAATCTGTTTCGCGAGAGAGAGACGGATATATTCACTTTCAATGACTGTATCTCGCCCATTTTTCAACCAATTTTGATTTTGTTTTCACTGTTCGTAGTAGATTTTGATCTATTTTACGATAAATTAGTAAATACCTAAAACTATTTTTCATGCATATTCCCTATTGAGCCGCCCGTCCGGGGAAGGACCTCCACCCTATAGAATACCGCAGTCAAATGACCTCTGGGTCGTGTTTCTGCCGGTGAGTAGGGTTTCCGGAGCTCGTGGGGGGTTAGGGTAGGGCCGGCATGGCAGTGGCAACTGACAGGTAACTGACCAGTTACTTGCCCGTTGTCACAGCGACTTGGGCTTCTCTTTCGCTTTCCATCAGGCGTAGGGAAGCCATAATGTCGAGCAACTATAAATAAAAAAGTCTCTTCATATTCTACGACCAAATAGAAAGTGTCTTAAATACTGGCGCGCACCAAGAGGTTTAGTTCCTGTTTCCTGCCCCGTACCATTAAGTCATGGACTGCCCTTCCAGCTCATATGTTTCCTTCCTCTTACAATCCTGGGTTCTTTAGGCGGGGCGTGAAACGGCATCTCAGTGGGCCTTCAGGGTAAGGGCGACAGGCGCGGTGGGTTTGCCCTAATGTGCCTGTCGACCTAACATTTGGACCTCACGACCGCTTGCCATCAGGTGGAGGGAAGTCATCCTGAACGCTCGTTTTATAAAAAAAAATGTAAAATACTAAGTACCGTAAACCGACGAGCAGGTAACGCGAAGAGATTCGACAGGCTCGGTGGCTCATTTGGTAGTGACCTCTGCCCTCTGAGCCAAGAGTCGTGGGTTCGATTCCCGCACAGTACAAACATTTGTGTTCATGAACATCTCTGTTTGTATTGGTCTGTGTGTTTTCTATGTATAATATGTATTTATTTACAAAAAACAATGTATCTAAGTATGTTTATCAGTTGTCTAGTACCCATAGTACAAGCTTCGGCTTAGTTTAGGGCTGTGTGGCCCAGTGTGGCATGTCTTGGGTTATTAGATTGATGAATGTGGACGAAGCAAAAGTTGTGTGCCAGGATCGTAGCAAATGGATGGACATGGTTTCTGCCTACCCTCTGGGAGACAGGCGTGACGTTATGTACGTTTGTATTCACTGCCAAATAAGGCTAAAGCTAGTCAAAAACACTTTATTCTGACTACAATACCCGCGTAATTCAATGGATTAAAGCCTGCGTGAGGACCGCTAGGCCATAATGGATCTTTTCAATGGATTTTAGTGGACAAAAGGTTAAGTGGTCGCCCAAATGTATCCACTATCCTTTATATAAATTAACTAGTGCCCGCCCTCACTTCGCCTCGGAAAGGTACGAGTATCCTACTAATATCCTTATCCTACTAATAATATAAACGCGAAAGTTTGGATGGATGTTTGTACCTTCGTTCACGCGTTAATTCGTTCGTTCGTTGTTCTGATACCCATAACACAAGTGCTTAAGCTACCTGCTTTGGGATCGGAGCAATGTATGTGATGTTGTCTGATATAATGATTGGCATTTAGTAGACATTTAACTGACCAGTTACATTCCTGTTGTCACAGCGACATGGGCTTCCCTTTCGCTTTCCATCAGGCGTGGGGAAGCCATTATGTCGAGCTACTATAAAAAAAGCCATAACATAAATATAAAGACTCGGTATTTTAATTTTCTTAAATTAAATAAATAAATATCGGACAACATCACATACCTTGCTCCGATCTCAAAGTAAGTAGCATAGGCACTTGTGTTATGGGTATCAGAACAACGAAGGTACCACAAATAAATACTTAAATACAAATATAAACACCCAGACACGAAACAAACACAAGTGTTCGTCACACAAATGTTTGTCCCTTAAATTAATTAAATTAAAACCTATCTTATACGGAAACCTACAAAATGATTTGTCCCGATGACCTCACTCCACTTGATGGTAAGCGGTCGTGAGGTGCAAATGTTAGGTCGACAGGCACAATACAACAAACCCACCGCGCCTGTCGCCCTCACCCTGAAGGACCACTAAAATGACGTTTCACGCCCCGCCTAAAAACCTATATCTGACCTTTGATAAGACCACACAAAGAGCTATCAATTTGACATCCAACCGCAACAAAGCCAAATGAGTAGCCAAGACCACAGTTTGACACTAACCTCGACTATTAATACGGCCACGATTTGATCCCAGACGGATCTGATACGGCCAGAGATTGTATCGGAGGCGTCACTAGGTGTGAACGAAAGGGGACTTTGAAGCTATGTGGTAGGTTTGAATATTGAATGACAGGTCGTGGTTTAGGGATACGACGAATGCAGTGAAACAAAATATGTAGGATTTACGGGTTTGGTCCAAGTTACGATGAATAGTTGGTTTATTTATAAGCGACTTCAAAACAAGGAGGTAATTTCGAGGAGGGAGCGGCCTATCATCTTTTCGCTCCAGGTCAACCTCACCCGCCCGTGGTGCATACAACCGAATAACAGACGAGGCGCTGGCAACCGACTGGTGGCGGTATAACCATCACGATTGATGGAGTAGCTTAATACCACAGGCCGATGACGGGCAGCAGCGTCACCGGAGCGAGAAGCTAAGCCCTGTTATCGCCAACCTGCCCAGTATGGCGATTGTGGGTATATCCTCCAGATGTTTGGCGAACAGCTGGAGAGGCCTATGTCCAGCAGTGGACGTCGCAGGCTGTGATAACGACAGCCACGGAAATAGTTGGCGCGGTGATTTGTGTTCGTTATCCCTCACTTCTATTAACACAAGAACTGATAATCTGAAAGTATTTATTTACACAATCCAATCACAAACACTCATTCAACCAGAGCGAGAGAAAAAGTAATAATCGGCGGGAACTCGATGACAGCTGTCAGTGTCACCGTTACGTCGAACTTCAACTGTCAACGTTAGTGCGGTGACTCTTGAGCGTGGCGAATAGTGCTGTGCCGCAGCGGTTGATTATTCTCCTTTATCACTTCTAATCCCGTGGTTTTGGATACTAAGGTAATATGTAAGGATGCCTCTGTCCAGCAGTGGATGTTTTGTTATCATCAGATCACTGCTGGACATAGGCCTCTCCCAAAGTTCGCCACTGTGTTCGACTTATTGCTTCTCGCATCGAGCACTTGCCAGTGGATGTTTGCACGCTGATAATGATGATGATAAGCGTTCTCTAATTCCTAAGATACGTTAATAAATAAATAACCCAAGACATGCCACGCTGGGCCACACAGCGCCATCTAGCCCCAAACTAAGCCGAAGCTTGTACTATGGGTACTAGACAACTGATAAACTTACTTACATACATTTTTTTTTTGTAAAAAAATACATATTATACATAGAAAACACCCAGACCAATACAAACAGACATGTTTATTCACACAAATGTTTGTAATGTGTGGGGATCGAACCCACGACCCTTGACTCAGAAGGCAGAGGTCACTACCAATTGAGCCACCGAGCCAGTCTGTCAGTTAATAAGACGTTGATTTGTATTCCTAATCCGTCACCGCACGGATAATCCCCCGCTTTATCTCACACCTTACGCCACAAAATATGACTTAGAGATGCGCCCACAGATACTCCCATTGGACACGCCGACGCAATTTCGACCTTAACCCCTCGCTATAAAGATCTAAGTGCACAGATAACGGGCGTATTGGTGCATCGGACCACCTTAGTAGGAGTTATTGTTGGAACTGCTGTGTTGTAGGTTATTTGGTTACGTTTTTAGGGTTCCGTAGCCGAATGGCATCTGTTTATAATCTCCCTTTGGGTACGGACCCCAAAAAAATCATTTAAATACCTATTATCTTACTTGGTGATGCGGAACCTTTCATAGGCAAGTCCGACTCGCACTTGACCGCTTATGTTCGTCCGGCAAAGGTCCACTGATAATTGTTATTTTGCCCGTGGTGCAACAACAAACGAGGCGCTAGCAACTGGTGGCGGCATAAATATCACAATAATTGATGGCGTAGCTAAATAGCACAGGCCGATGACGGGCAGCAGCGTCACCGGAGCGAGAAGCTACGCCCTGCGATACCCAACCCGCCTGCCCAGCGTGGCGATTATAGGTATACCCTTAGGACAAACAATTGGAGAGGCCTATGTCCAGCAGTGGACTGCAATAGGCTGATGATGATGAAGTCGCTTGTAAAGTGGCGAACATTGGGAGAGGCCTATGTCCAGCAGTGGACTGATGGCTAATGATGATGAAGTCGCTTGAGTAATTTTTTTTCTTGAGCGCGTCTCTGAGCGCGTTTCATCGTAGACTACGATATCGCTTACCATCAAGCGAATCGCAGTCAAGCGCATTCATTTTGAATAAACAAAAATGTAATACATACAAATTCAGAACTGTAATCTGGCTATACACAAATAAATCACAGTCTCAGCTTCGCAGCAATCGCTTGTGCTTACAAATCATCTTAATGAGCCAAGTTAAAATCACTTATAAAAGCTAAGCGAGGGTAAGCTTTTGTTGAAACAATTTACTGAAATGGTTTTCGTATTAATTGGACAAGTTGAAAAGTTTATTTTGGTGTTTATACTGATTCTAGGGATTGTCGTCTACTTGCTACTAATATTATAAATGCGATTGTTTGTTTGGATAAATAAATAACCCAAAACGCAATGGCCGCGGATTCGATCCCAGCACACTACAAATATTGTTTGTGGCCTAAGTAGTAGGAAGAGTCTCTCGCGCAAACTATTCAGTTTAAAAAAAAAGATATTAGAATCCTCAACATCATTTTAAAATACCTATCCATAGATACCCCACACGCATAGATTTGATGAAAAAAAAGTAGTAATTTTGAGTTTCAGTTCTATGTAGGGGAACCCCAAAACTTTTTGACTTTTTTCTGATTTTATTTTAAAATCTTAATGCGGTTAACAGAATACATCTATGCACCAAATTTCAATAATGTAGCTCTTATAGTTTCAGAATAAACTGGCTGTGACATACGGACGGACAGACAGACATGACGAATCTATAAGGGTCCCGTTTTTGCCATTTTGGCTACGGAACCCTAATAACCCAAAACGCAATGGCCGCCGATTCGATTCCAACACACTACAAATATTTGTGTTCAAGAACATGTCGCATTCAGCGAATCCGCATCCAAGTTCCTTTCCCCAAGGCCATCAAATTGATTTTTCAGGTCTAGCTTATACTCATCCTGTAACGTGTTATAGAGTGTAGCTTCGTACCTTTTGGACTTTGGAAAAATCAAATTACGTCGTTCTTTTGAGAAGTTAAACCTTAGAGTAGCCCTCACTAAACGATGATCACTGCTAGTTTTAAAATAATTTAAGACGGACACGTCAGTCACTAGATGTTTTTGAGCAGTGATGATGTAGTCGATGAGGTTTCTAGTCCTTCCGTCAGGACTTGCCCACGTCCACTTTCTAGATTCCCTCTTTTTATAAAAAGTATTTAATGCAAAGAGATTATGTCGCTCTAAAAAGTTAACAAGCATCTGACCTCTTGAATTCCGATGTCCTAGACCATGCTGACCAATAGAAGTCTCACAATCCATTGCTGAACCAACCTTTGCATTGAAATCACCTATTATGATGGTGAAGTGGCAGGGGTTATTATCCCAAGCTTCTTTGATGTCTTCGTAGAACTCCTCTACCACATCGTCCGGGTGATTAGATGTAGGTGCGTAAACTTGTATCACCTTTAGGGAATATCTCCTGTTCAGCTTTAATATTACATAGCACACCCTTGCAGATATGCTGGCAACATCACGCACTTCGGAGGCAATTCTCCTGTGTATCAAAAATCCAACCCCACCATGAGAAGTGTCCTCATTGCCTCTGTAATAGAAGAGCTCCCCCGATGGAAGTCTAATTAAATTTTCACCCTTTCGTCGCACTTCAGATAGTCCTACGATTTCCCAGTTAATGAAATTTAGCTCGTGCAGTATTTCCGTTAACCGATCATCGTTACTCAAAGTCCTTGCATTAAACGTAGCCAAGGTCATCTTGTGGCAGCCGGATCTTTGCCGGAGATTCTTAGCACCCCTTGCTCCGCCGGAACCTTGACCGCTGCCGTAGCCAGGAATAGCGGAGCTGCCGGGGACTAGGGGCCGGTTTTTACTGGCGTAATTCATAGAAAGAAGGAGTTTAGCCTTAAAACGCCACGCTGGCCAGTGCGTCTTGGCGAGTTCTTCCTGCCACGTTAGCCTATACTGCATTGGAATTGGGTAAACCTACCCAAATCCAATGCACCATAGTTTCCGAGAGGGACCGCTTGGAGGTGTGGACTCGGAAATCAAAATCCACTTTGGAACCGGCGTAAAACACGAATGTTAAACATTCATATCCTCAACCAGCACTCAAAGAAGATTTCGTGTGTTACGCCCGAATCCTGGAAGAACGCTTTAGTTACAATACTTTTTAAAAAGGGTAACAAAGCCAAGTTGGAGAATTACCGCCCTATCAGCCTTCTTTCGCAAGTATATAAGCTGTTCGCCAAGGTTCTTTGTAACAGATTGACGCATCCGCTGGACGAGTATCAACCCGTAGAACAAGCTGGCTTTCGGAGTGGGTTCTCCACGATGGATCACATATACTCAATAAAGCAACTGATGGAAAAATGTAGAGAGTTTAATCGGCCCCTGTGCTGCGCTTTCGTGGATTACGAAAAAGCATTCGACAGTGTCGAGCACTGGGCCGTGGTACACTCGCTTCATCGCTGCAATATCGATAAGAGATATGTGGATATTCTCCGAGAGCTGTACGGGACAGCAACTATGCAGGTCCGCATGCACGAGCTTACCGGTCCCATACCTATCAAACGGGGTGTGCGGCAGGGAGACACTCTTTCACCAAAGCTCTTCACAAATGTTCTCGAGGATCTAATGAAGACTCTAGATTGGAGTGAGAGAGGAGTCAATATATATGGTAAACACCTGTCCCACCTGCGATTTGCCGATGACATCATCGTCCTGGCTGAAACTCCTGCGAAACTTCAGATAATGCTCTCTGAACTGTACAACGCGTCCCTTAGGGTAGGCCTTAGGATGAATATGTCCAAGACAAAGGTGATGTCCAATCTCTCTACAAGTGTACCGAATGTAATTGTCGGTAATGACCCTCTAGAGGTGGTCGACGAATACATCTACCTTGGACATAGGCTGTCCTTTGGTGTGGAACATCAAGCGGCAGAGATTGCAAGAAGAGTTCAGCTGGGATGGGCCGCATTCGGCAAGCTAGAGTATGTCTTCAAGTCCAGAATTCCACAATGCCTCAAGACCAAGGTATTTAACCAATGTGTCCTTCCTACTCTTACGTATGGTGCCGAAACATGGACGCTCACTAAAGCAATAATGCACAAAATCAAGGTAGCACAAAGAGCTATGGAGCGCGCCATGCTAGGCATTTCATTACGAGATCGCATACCCAATATGGAAATTAGGAAGCGAACAAAAGTCGCTGACGTTGGGATGCGTGTATGCGAACTGAAGTGGAGATGGGCGGGACACTTAGTGCGACGTAGTGATGGAAGGTGGACACGGGCTTTGTGTGAGTGGCAGCCGCGGCTTGGCCGGAGATCTGTGGGCAGACCAGCCACCCGATGGTCGGATGACATAGCGGCGGTGGCCGGGAAACATTGGACAAGGTTGGCGAGGGACCGTGTAAGGTGGCGGATGAAAGAAGAGGCCTATACTCAGCAGTGGGTAGATGTGGGCTGAAATGATGATGATGAAGAACATGTCTGTTTGTATTGGTTATACATAGCAAACTAATAGCAAAAATGTTTGCTATGTATAATGCCTACGATGGAGCACGCTTACCCAGCAAATACCGATTCACTCTCGCTATGAACACCTCAAGATTATATATATGTCTCCGGAAACAAAGAATCCGGCAAGGAGTTCCATAGTTTGGCCGTTCGCACCAAGAAAGTAGAGGCAAACCGCACCGTGCGAGTCCTTGGGACCTGGTGTCGCAGGTGTCCATAGGCTGCGGTAACCGCTAAACATCAGGCGAGCCGTAGCCTCGTTTGCCACCTTTGTGGTATAAAAATGGTAGTCTAAGCCATAATAAAAAGTAGTCAAATAGCTTATTGAATGCAGAATTAACTGAAGAGACTCGTGTCCAGAACTTTTCTCCAACAAACCGACAGAAAAAGGCTGCATACAATCGATTGCGAGATCCTTCGAACGTCATTAAAAGTTGCAACTGAGCCAGTTCCCCGCCTCTATTCAAACACGTACATTACACTCCTAACAATAGAGCTGGCTTTCATTTGGACCCCAAGAGCCAACTACAAAAAAAACCACTATGGATCTTGTCACTCTCGTAATAAGAATTCTCTCAAACAAGACTTATTAATGCATTGAATAAGCATTATGGATTCCCGATTGAATTGCGACTCTATGGCAGGGGATTTAGGTGGGTTTTATAAAGTTTTGTAAGAGTGGTTTTATGCATAAAAGAGCCAATTGAGAATCGTATTAGAACTTTGTTGAACAGGAAAAATAGTATTAGAGGTATTGTTGAAAGGGAGAACAGGTAATTGTTTGTGCTTACAGGTTTTCTACACCAAGAAACTTGTATTTTTTTTTATAGTGGCTCGAAATAATGGCTTCCCTACGCCTGATGGAAAGCGAAAGAGAAGCCAAAGTCGCTGTGACAACGGGCAGGTAACTGGTCAGTTACCTGTCAGTTGCCACCGCCATGCCGGCCCAACCCTAACCCCCCACGAGTTCAAGAAACCCTACTCACCGGCAGAAACACGACCCAGAGGTCATTTGACTGCGGTATTCTATAGGGTGGAGAGGTCCTTCCCCGGATGGGCGGCTTAATTCGAGCGAATATTCGCTATGCCCTACCTCTCTTAAAAAATTTTTCATCGACAGGCTATCTTAGTCCACTGTTGGACATAAGCCTCTTCACTTGTTCGCCACCTTATCCAAACGCAGGGTGTAAGTCCTCGCTCCGGTAACGCCGCTGCCCGTCATCGGCCTGTGCTATTTAGCTATGCCTTCAATTGTGATGGTTATACCGCCACCAGTCGGTAGCCCGCGCCTCGTTTGTTATTCGGCAGGATGCACCACGGGCAGGTGAGGTAAGCTTTAAGCGAAAAGATGATAGGTCACTCCCCTTACATCCATTTTGATAGTTGCTAGAAGGCAAATCAATGTTTTTATTTTACTTCCGCCCTACCTACCGTAGTAAACTTTGCATTGTATAGACTCAACTTTTATTTTGCATTGTTTAACTTTAAAATATTAAAAAATGTTGTAATACCAAAACATGTAACAATTGGCGATTTAAAAAGAGTAACTACCGAGTTTCTTGCCGTTTCTTCTCGGTAGAAATCTACATTCCGAACACGGCGGTAGCTTCTTTCAAATTGCTTTTATTCACATTTTTACATTACTTTTTACATTTGTACATTATTTTTTTTACTTGACGATTCATAAGTGATTATTTTATAAAGGTATTTTTGATTTGATTTTGATTTTGACCTGTAACCTATGTAGAATGCTGTAGCTAGAATTTAAAGTAGGTCAACCTCAAATTCTACTCTAGCCACCGACCTACTCAAGGCATGCGTCTTCACGACACAACTCGACGTCTACCCCATCTGTTGTACAGTAATTAAGCGCATCAAAGTGACTTGTCGGTTCTATATCCGTTCGTGATTCAATTAGCGGGCCACAAAGAGTACTGCTTGGTACGGAAATGTCTAAATACGAGTTGTGTAGGGGTGTGGATGGTTACAGCGGATGTGTGTGTGTGAGGTAACAAATACAATTTCATTTGCGGTTGCCCGCAAGCAGCCTATAGACGATTGAGAGCTCAGGATAAAATAAAACGCCGTCTATATCGTTTAGATGACTGTATTCCTTGCGTTGTAAAATAACAGTGACAAATTAAAAGCAATAACAATAAAAAATATAAAAACATAGATAAATATCAAAAAAGAGTTCCCATTTGGGAATACAACCCGCGCCGTAGTCGCCCCCGCTTCCGCTCCCGCGTCCGTCCAGTTTGTGGCCTAAGCAGTAGGATAGCCAGGACAATTTATTCGACACCGCCCATTTTTTTTTTTTTTAAGAGAAGAATGCATTAGGCACCTTCATGCCGTCTCCGGGGGGAGGCGGCATGGTGTGTGGGACTCACACCTCCCAAAAGGAAGGGCATACCCACTAAGCCCCCCTGTGTCGCCAGTGGGCAGCAAGTTGCAGGGACACGGGTAGCGCCGAAGCATACGGCCATATCCCTGCCTGCCCTGGCCAGCCGCAGATGATAAGCGGCCGGCACTCCTGGTCCGGGGAGGGCAAATACCCCTGCCCCCGGATCCGGGGAGCAATAGAGTGCTCCCCGGGCGGACCTCGTGCAACGGTGTGGCTGCACCCACCACACCGTTACGCCCCTATGAGTGGATCGCGCCCCCGCAGTCACCACTCGGGGCACGAAGGAGAGGCTCAGAGGGCATACGATGCGTTGTATGCCCTCCGGCGACGCCCGGGCAGCCGCAGATGATAAGCGGCCGTCTACCGCAGCCTCACGCTCTCTTTCCGCCGCCTCCTTCTGCGAGATCATTGTCTCGCAGAATGCGAGCATCGCTCGCCAGGTCTCCTTCGACGCCGTCATCTGCCGCAAGAGTTGCGGCAGGTCGAGGTCCTGTGCGACAGTGACGAGGACGGAGCGCTCATTGGCCCAGGCAGGGCAATGCTGAAGCGTATGCTCTGCCGTGTCCTCCGAGCCACTGTCGCAGTGATTCGACACCGCCCAGGTCCAACCGGAAGCTGTGCTGTGGCACCCCTGATCAATCTGAGCGTAGGTAATGCGTGTCTGGGTACAGGCACGGTCGGATTACTAACGCATGTGGCGGGGAAGTTGGGACGCCGAAAATAGATCGTTTGAAAGGGCTCAGTGCTAGCGTTTTTTTTTATAGTGGCTCGACATAATAAATAAATAAAATAAGATTTATTGTCTGCTTACAACATCAACATATAAAAAAAATCAACATAGGTAACGGATTACATTAAAGACAATGGGAATCAGCTCAGCTGGTGCTGTCACAGGGAAAGACCTGGGCAACGCTATATAGCGATAATGGCTTCCCTACGCCTGATGGAAAGTGAAAGAGAAGCCAAAGTGGTTGTAACAATGGGCAGGTAACTGGTCGGTTACCTGTCAGTTGCCACCGCCATGCCGGCCCAACCCTAACCCCCCACGAGCTCCGGAAACCCTACTCACCGGCAGAAACACGACCCAGAGGTCATTTGACTGCGGTATTCTATAGGGCGAAGGTCCTTCCCCGGACGGGCGGCTCAATTCGAGCGAATATTCGCTATGCCCTACCTCTCTTAATATACCTTTACTAGCTTTTGCCCGCGACTTCGTCCGCGTGTTTAAATTTATACATACAAAAGTTTTTCCCGCTAACTCCCGTTCCCGTGGGAATTTCTCAAAATACAGCCATAACTAAACTTTATATTTACTAAGGTACCTGCATGCCAAATTTCAAGCGTCTAACTTAAGCGGTTTAGATTTTTCATACAAAAGGATTTTCCCGCTAATTCCCGTTCCCGTGGGAATTTCGGGAATTCCTTTCTTAGTGCACCCCTACGGTACCTAAGCTACGTCCCTTCCAAATTTCAAGTGCCTACGTTTAGCCGTTTGGGCTGTGCGTTGATATGTCAGTCAGTCAGTCAGTCAGTCAGTCAGTCAGTTTCTCCTTTTATATATATAGAGATACACCCTTTTTGCAAGGTCTTTGTTTTTTTATGTGGTCGCTGTATAACCATCACGATTGAAAGCGTAGCTAAATACCACGGGGCGATGACGGGCAGCAGCGTCACCGGGGCGAGATGCCCTGCGATCACTAACCCGCCTGCCCAGCGTGGCGATTAGGGGTAAACTCCAGATGTTTGGACATAAGCCTTTCCAGTAGCAAACAACTGGAATGGATGTGTTTGCTGGGGACCACTGAATTTTATGACAGAGAAAGCAAATGGGCTTGAAGATCGCCTCATGGTTAATGATCACTTCAGCCAATGGACAGACATTAGTGGATTTAATTATTTATTCAATGTATAAGTATATTATACCTACTTTATTTAGCATATTTCCACATATTAGTTTTTTATATAAATAATGTATTTTCTTTTATTGTGTTTCCTTTTGTACACTCACCGCACAACAGCATCTGCTCTCTGCATGACCCAAGGGTTGACTGGTAGAGAATGCTCCTAGCATTAAGTTCGCCTTTTGTACCATTTTGTGCAATAAAGTTTAAATAAATAAATAAAATAAATGTTTGAAACTGTACTTGTCTTTACGATGTATGTGGAGCAAAATGTAGTATGTTTGTGCATTGTCGCTTGCAGTTGTCAATATGACACTCGGTGGAGTGTTCGGCAGTCATCGTTGACATCGGTCAGATGTCAGAGTGACATATTGAGTGATTGATAGCTTGACAACATCAGTCGGGGATTGTTTGGCACGGTGACACGTTGTGTGTGGTAATCGGATATAAGATTTAAGCATTGTAGATGGATTTCTGGTACCTATTGTTTATAAGTGAACTAGCGACCCGGCCCGGCTTCACATGGATGCAATATAAAGTACACAAACATTCCCCGGGAATCCCTCTATCTATTAAAAAAAATCGCATCGAAATCCATTGCGTAGTAAGATATTAGCATACATAGGGAAGGGACAGACCAAAAATCTACTTTGTTTTATACTACGAGTATGTAAGTAGTGATGAGAGCACTTCACCGCAATTCACCTGATGTTAATCGATGTTAGAGCCTAGAATGGATGCCGGTCCTTATAAATAAGAATGACTTTTCGACTTTCCGAAGCCCCCACATTTATAAGAAAACCTGTATCGAAACGAAACGCAAACTTCTTCATAACACGGCTACTTCCCGCCTCATGACAAAAGTTTGACAGTTCAACAAAATGGCCGAACGATTTAAACATAATAATAAATGTTGCAAGATGTTTCTATATACATTTATTTTTTTTATTATGTACGTATTATTATATTGTACTAGCTTTTGCCCGCGACTTCGTCCGCGTGTTTAAATTTATACATACAAAAGTTTTTTCCCGCTAACTCCCGTTCCCGTGGGAATTTCTCAAAATACAGCCATAACTAAACTTTATATTTACTAAGGTACCTGCATGCCAAATTTCAAGCGTCTAACTTAAGCGGTTTAGATTTTTCATACAAAAGGATTTTCCCGCTAATTCCCGTTCCCGTGGGAATTTCGAGAATTCCTTTCTTAGTGCACCCCTACGGTACCTAAGCTACGTCCCTTCCAAATTTCAAGTGCCTACGTTTAGCCGTTTGGGCTGTGCGTTGATATGTCAGTCAGTCAGTCAGTCAGTCAGTCAGTCAGTCAGTCAGTTTCTCCTTTTATATATATAGATTACTTTAATATGTATTGTTGTTCTATTATAATAATTTTCTTTTCCAAACAAACTTTTTGGCACACTACCCTATTGCTAGTTTCTGCTTAGCCCAATGGTTGACTGGTAGAGAATGCCTATGTGGCATTAAGTCCGCCTTTTGTACACTACTTTACTGTGCAATAAAGATTAAATAAAAAAATAAATATTATTGAAAAGAGTAACTATCCAGTTTCTAGCCGGTTCTAAATAAGAATGACTTCTTGACTTTCCGAAACCACCACATATTTATATGAAAACCTGTGAGTCCTATGACATAACCTCTTCATAACACAACCACTTCCCGCCTCATGACAAACGTTTGACAATCCCGCAAAATGGCCGCTCGTTTGGCGCGAAACGCTCATAAGCGAACGTGTCGCGGCGCAGACAGCCGCATTTGTCAACTGGGAAGGGGGTGTATCGTGGTGCTGACTTTGCGTCTTGAATCGGGTGCGAAACGACAGTATTTAATAACTGAGACATGTATCGTGAATGTAGGCAAAAGATCTGCCAAACTTAAATGGACATGGGCGTACAAACATGAAAGTTTGACAGTGATTAGATATTATGTCTAACTAGCAGTGTCAGCGGCGTGCCACGCGTGGATAAAGGGTTTTAAAAAACCGGCCAAGTGCGAGTCGGACTCGCGCACGTAGGGTTCCGTACCACTGATTGAATGAAAAAAATTAGGTAATTTGATTTATGATGTTTAAAAAAAAACTACGGTCTAGATTTCATTGAAACTAATTTGGTTAGTAGTTTACATAGTAATACACATCATATATTTTTTTCAGTTTTATAGTGCCCATATTTTAGAAGTTACGGGGGGGGGACACACATTTTACCACTTTGGAAGAGTCTCTCGCACAAACTATTCATCTGAGAAAAAAATGATGTTAAAAACCTCAACATCATTTTCAAATACCTATTCATAGATATCCCACACGTATGGGTTTGATGAAAAAAAAAATTTTGAGTTTCAGTTCCATGTATGGGAAACCCCAAAAATTTTGGATTTTTTTCTAATTTTACTTTAAAATCTTAATGCGGTTAACAGAATACATCTACATACCAAATTTTAATAATGTAGCTCTTATAGTTTCGGAATAAACTGGCTGTGACATACGGACGGACAGACAGACAGACAGACATGACGAATCTATAAGGGTCCCGTTTTTGCCATTTTGGCTACGGAACCCTAAAAACGGACTTCCATAAAGTGGTGCCTAAATTTTAAGTTAGACCTCTAGCAATACATTAGTGAAAGCCACATTCAATTTTTGCGTGATGCGCGATCAAACATAGGCCTACAGATAAAAAATTCTGCTGTTTTCTCAACACTTCCCTTCACTGCTCTGCTCCTACTTATTATTGATTGTAGCGTGATGAAAAGTATACTATAACCTGCCCAGGAGTATTAAGAATAATTGTATTAAGTGTTGTTAAAATCTGTCGAGTATTTTTTAACGAACAGACAGACAAAAATTTTACTGATTGCATTTTTGGCATCAGTATCGATCACTTATCACCCCCTGATAGTTATTTTGAAAATATATTTAATGTACAGAACGTTGTCTAGTACCCATAGTACAAGCTTCGGCTTAGTTTGGGGCTAGATGGCGATGTGTGGCCCAGCGCGGCATGTCTTGGTTATTTATCTTTTTGTAGTTTCTCCGTGGTCTAATCTAAACTCACCCTGAGGTGGCGCTTAAAACTACGCACTCGTTTCATTAAGTGACATACATCACTCCTCTATAAATAGTCCCCTAACAAGCTGATCTCAGCTGGTTTAAACCACTTTTTTACCAGCTAATATGACAAAGGGTGGCGCTGGTACATTCGAGGTCATTCCTCACGGAAGCACAACAGATGGTGAGGTTAGCGCGTGAGATATTGGCTCCTACAACAAGCTGAACAAATGTGGTGATTTGTTAAGCTGGGATCATTCGTAATAGGGTTCTTTAAGGAACTAGAAGTTACTGATTGTAGGTATCTTCATGCTTACTGAACGTGTTATTAAATTGTATTGTGTACTTTCCTTATGGAAAGCGAAAGGGAAGCCCAAGTCGCTGTAACATCGGGTTTATTTATTACATCATCAAAGTCAAAATAATCTTTATTTGTATAGGTTTTAAAAAAAAAAACACTTACAAATAGTCGAAGCTACCACCGGTTCGGAAAGCAGCATTCTACCGAGAAGACACCGGAAGAAACTCGTGTAGTTACTCTTTTCAACATAGTGTTTACAATATTCTTTTTTTTTATTCAAAACTAGCTGTGCCGGCGGCGTCGCACGCGTGGATATCGGGTTTCAAAAATAGCGGACATCCATAAAATAGTACCTAAATTTTAAGTTAGACCTCTAGCAATAAATGAGTGAAAACCGCATTAAATTCCACGCAGTAGTTTTTGCGTGATTCGCGATCAAACATAAAGATAAAAATTTCTCCCGTTTTCCCAACACTTCCCGTCACTGCTCTGTGGCTATTGATTGTAACGTGATGAAAAGTATACTACATATAACCTGCAGAAGTATGCCCGATATACACGCGTGCGACGCCGCTGGCACAGCTAGTTGTTCATAAGTGAAGCGCTCTGAGGGCAGGTGCACGCCGCGGGCGCGACGGACGGACACGACGCGAAACCTTGCATTATCGTACGTAATTATACAGTACGGTGCGCGATTTATTTGCAGATCGCCTGCTGCCCGGATAGATACATCGGATGGGGTTATCTTAAATAGGGAATATGCTTGAATTTTTTTATGGATTCATTGAGATCATTTATCTTCCAGATACATAAATATCGAAGAATTTTTAAAATATCTTTTTCTATTAAGCGAGTTATAAAGCGTCAAAGTTATTGCTTAGACAGAGAGATCCGACGTGGCGTGACGTGCCCGCCATACCATATCCATAGAAAATCTGTTTCGCGTGAGAGACGGATATAGTTACTTTCAACGACTGTATCTCGCCCAATTTTCAGCCAATTTTGATTTTGTTTTCACTCTCTGTAGTATATTTTTATCTATTGTAGTTGTTGTAGTGTAATGACTTCGCCGAGAGATATACACGTGTTGTGTGTGACGGAAAAGAATACAAATGACTTTCCCCATGCCCCTTTTCGTCCCGTAGGTGGTGAATGGTTACCGGATTTAGAAAAGGACCATCATCATCATCATCAGCCTATTGCAGTCCCTTGCTGGTCATAGGCCTCTCCAGTTGTTCGCCACTTAGGGCAAACATTTGGAGGATATGCCCATAATCACCACGCTGGGCAGGCGGGTTGGCGATCGCAGGGCGTAGCTTCTCGCTCCGGTGACGCTGCTGCCCGTCGTCGGTCTGTAGTATTCAGCTAAGCCTTCAATTTTGATGGTTATACCGCCACAAGTCGGTTGCCAGCGTCTCGTTTGTTATTCGGCAGGATGCACCACGGGCAGGTGAGGTTGGCTTGGAGCGAAAAGATGATAGGCCGCTACCTCACATCCCCTAACCATTATCCGTAGTTAAGTATTTATTTGTCAAAGTCAAAGTCAAAATACCTTTATTCACATAGACTTAAAATAAGCACTTATGAATCGTCAAGTAAAAAATAATGTAGAAATACAAAAAGTAAAGTAAGAATGTGAATAAAAGCAATTTAAAAGAAGCTACCGCCGTGTTCGGAAAGTAGATTTCTACCGAGAAGAAACGGCAAGAAACTCGGTAGTTACTCTTTTTAAATCGCCAATTGTTACATGTTTAGGTATTACAACATTTTTAAATATTTTAAAGTTAAACAATGCAAAATAAAAGTTGAGTCTATACAATGCAAAGTTTACTACGAAGCAGCAGTCCAAGAGATGTCGTCGTTGAGGAAATCTTCTACTCTATAATAGCCCCCTTTTATAAGTAAGGACTTCATGTATGATTTGAATTTGTGAATGGGCAGTTCAACAATATGTTCCGGTAACCTGTTGAACATTTTGATACCCAATCCTACAAACGACCCACTCACCTTACTCAGCCTCAGACGTGGAACGGCAAGCTTGTGCTTATTTCTAGTGTTTAAATTATGATTATCTGAATTTTTATTGAATTGATTTAAATGTTTACGTACATAAACAACACAGTCAAAGATATACCTACTGTGATGCTACCGTCATTATGTTAATTTCTTTAAAAAGTTCTCTAAGTGATTCGCGTGTCTTTAACCCATATATAGCGCGGATGGCCCGCTTCTGCAGTACAAAGATTGTTTGTATGTCAGCAGCTGACCCCCATAATAGAATACCGTATGACATAATGCTATGGATGTGGTTCCTTCGTTGTTCTGATACCCATAACACAAGTGCTGAAGCTACTTACTTTGGGATCGGAGCAATGTATGTGATGTTGCGTTGTGTGTGTGTAATACGGGATGAAATAGTGGACTGAATTATATTATTCATCCGTCACTCCACGGACTGATGTCAATCCTGAAAATTTCCGCAGAGAAAAAATATCAGTCGTAACTTTAACTCAACTGTATAAGTGTTTATGTACGTACCCTTGAGACTTCAAAGGGTCTGCGAGGGGAGGCAGGGTGCGTAAACGCGGAAATTCGCTTTTAAATGTTGTGGGGGTGGATTTTAATGCTATATTATGGTTCTGTGTACGAACGGGGCCTGTGGCGTAACGAGCGAATCGTTATCTGCCCCTAAATGGCCGTGAGTTCGCGTTGAACATTTTTTTTTATAGTAGCTCGACATAATGGCTTCCCAACGCCTGATGGAAAGCGAAAGAGAAGCCCAAGTCGCTGTGACAACTGGCAAGTAACTGGTCAGTTGCCACCGTCATGCTGGCCCAACGGCCCCCCACGAGCTCCGGAAACCCTACTCACTCGCAGATACACGACCCAGAGGTCATTTGACTGCGGTATTCTATAAGCGGCGGTCCTTCCCCGGACGGGCGGCTCAATTCGAGCGAAGATTCGCTATGCCCTACCTTTCTTAAGCTCTGTCTCCCACGTCATTTGTTAAATGTCCAATAAATATAAGTATTTATTTATTTAACCATCTTCTCACACAAAGGCGGGGGGTAGCTATTCTTAAAATTTACTAACTAGAAACAATAAAACTTAATTTAATTATCCAAACAACACGGTAACCATTACATTACACACACAATAGAATAACAACTTATCCCAAAGGATTAAGGTTCAATATCCTTTAACAAGTTTGTTAAAGATCTATAAACATACATGAATTTAATAACTAGTAAAATTAAATTAAGTGTGTAATTAAAATAAAAAGTGGCCAAGTGCGAGTCGCATTCGCGCACTGAGGGTTCCGTAGATCGTCATCGTGACGATTTTGGGTTTATCCTCCAGATGTTTGCTGTAAGTGGCGAGCAACTGGAGAGGCTTATGTCTAGCAGTGGACTGCAATAGGCTGATGATGATGATGATAAGACGTAAACAAACGGACGTAAACGAACGGACCATCTTATAAGGGTTCCGTTTTTTTTCCTTTCGAGGTACGGAACCTTCAAAATGAGTCGTTTTACAGTGTCTTGTTCCTAAGAAAAAGGTTCTTGAAAGACAGACAGATAACAAAAAGTAATCCTATAGGGGTTCCCTCTTTATTTTTCCACTTACGGAACCCTTAAGATTGTGTTTAAATTGTGTATGATTGCGTCTTGATAAGGGTTACAATCGGTTGGGCTTAAATAACTTTTATGACCGGTTTTCGGTAATGTAACCCTTTGTATGGATATGGAAGCCGATAGTAAGTTATAGACATCTTTATGCAAATAGCTGGACCCTATAGGGCAGGGTTTCTTAACCTTTTTGCAGTCACGGACCACTTTCACAATTTAAACTATTTTACGGACCCCAGCCATAAATATTTTTGGAAATAAAAAAGTCTTAAATAAATATGTTTAGACTGACTGATCTACTGCGGACCCCTGACACACATGCTACGAACCCCTAAGGGGTCCATGGACCCCGCGATAAGAAACCCTGCTATAGGGTATGTTACGGATGCCGATGTCGTTTTACTTTTATTTGGCGATGCTTAATTTGTGTTATGTATATTTTTAGCCAACTTCGAAAAAGGAGGTTTCTCAATTTTACGTAAATATTTTTTGGTAATACATAGGACGTTTTCATTGAAATGATTAAAATCGATCGAATTATTTTTCTGTTCGATGTACGTCATTCCTAGCTGGTCCCATTTAAGTCGGTTTTTTTGTGCTAAAAATGCTGTTATTTTTCTTAAAACGAATGCTGTTTTATTTCTCTGGCGAAACTTATTAATCAATTTTGTTATGTCTTAAGTTGTGTTAGTCCAGCGGTTCTCAATCTTTTTTGGTGACGGAACCCTTTTGGATAGCAAAATACTTGATGGAACCCTACAATAAAACAATGGTTTTTAAGTGTATTTTTTATTAATAAGCGTAATTTGAGTACCATGTAACAGTTACTTATTACTTACTTACATAACAAGTATAATAATAGATATAACATTGAAAAAGAAAAAAAATCAAACTAATTGGTTGATATCAGGTTTGATAGAGGACAGAAGTCGATACGCCGCGTCAGAACGGTCGACTAGAGAGAGGTGTTTTGTTTTTTTTTTCTAACTTCTTGCGGAACCCCGACAGGGGTATCGTGGAACCCTAGGGTTCCGCGGAACACACTTAGAGTATGGCTGTGTTAGGCAATAAATTTATATATTAGAGCTGCCATAGCCCTATTGTTAGACCTGAGCTCCTAAATAAAAATAAAGATTAAAAAAAAATCTTATCCTTATTACACAACACACCTAATTACAAACTTGTATTTATTTGTTACATTTAAAATATGTCAATGTTCTGTCTCAGCGTCAGTGAAGGAAATACATGTTTAGGTAACCGATGGTAAGTGGACACTTACGGCCGTATTCACAAATGTTACTATGCGTCGCGCGAACGCACAGTGCCCAAAATCCTATACGTTTTTGGGTACCTGTGCGTTCCCGCGACGCATCTACGGCCGGACTTATCCTTATCATCTTGATAGTTGGAGGTCTTCCACGGAGCGTTTTGCGCGCAATTTCCTGCCACGTGCAACTGGTCTTTGGAATCAGCTTCCGGCTGCAATTTTTCCGAGTGGGTATGGACCTTCAAAAAGCGAGCCTATAGATTTCTCAAAGGCTGGCACTCCACTGGTGAAACCTGTGACTCCACTGGTGTTGCGGTGTCTATGGGCTGAAGTGATCACTTACCATCAGGTGACTATCAGGCCCGTTTGCCCTCTCTATCATAAAAAAAAACTTTATCCCGCAAGGAGACTCCTAGCATGGTTATTTCCATAGCTCTTTGCGTTACTTTTAGCAGTTCTAGCTTATGTATCGCCCCAGCCAGTCGTCAGCGCCCACGTCTCACAAGCGTATGTAACTAAACATCTATCCTATCTGTTATAGGTCTAAGTCGCTTTACAGAACAATAACACCACCTAATGAAAGTTCCAGCGATGATATTTGGACTAAACTAATACGTTAGCGCCAACGACACAATCGCACGCCGCGTGGGGTTACCGAATGAGTGTAATTGGTGTAACAGGGCGGGGGGACGCGGTCTGACCGAAGGCGGAGAACTGCTAAATAACGTGCTATGTTTAATAAATAAATAATCCAAGACAAGCCGCGCTGCGCCACACATCGCCATCTAGCCCCAAACTACGCCGAAGCTTGTACTATGGGTACTAAACAACTGATAAACTTACTGACGATACATTTTTTTTTGTAAATAAATACATATTATACATAGAAAACACCTAGACCAATACAAACAGGCATGTTCATGAACACAAATGCTTGTACTGTGTGGGAATCGAACCCACGACCCTTGGCTCAGCGGGCAGTGCTCACTACCAAATGAGCCATCGAGTCAGTTTAAGTAAGTCTACATTGGATTCAACTTTGCGTCCAATCACTGTCCAATGCCCAATACTAACGCGCTAAATGTCTTCATTGCAAAATACCGATACACACATTGGTGCATTGGGCGCAAAACGTTACGTTGGTGCAAATATCTCCAAAATTCGGCGCGGCTTTAATAAATAAAATAAATAAATAATCCAAGACATGCCACGCTGGACCACACATCGCCACCTATAAATATATATATTATATATATATATTATAGCCCCAAACTAAGCCGAAGCTATCAGATTCCACCGCCATGCTAGCCCAACCCCAACCCCCACGAGCTCCGGAAACCCTACTCACCGGCAGAAAGACGACCGGTCATTTGACTGCGGTATTCTATAGGGTGGAGGTCCTTCCCCGGACCTGCGGCTCAATTCGAGCGAAGATTCGCTATACCCTAACACTGCTGTTTTATTTACCAAATGTATTTAGTATTAGTTAAGCGGCCACCCGCTGTCAGTCACGCCGCAGGTCATAAGTAAAAGTTGTCGTGTCCCGCGCCATTACGCCGCCCGCTCTTATCGGCGCCGTAGCTCAGCGGCCGGCTGGTCTGACGGATGTGCCAGTGGAAGTGTAATACACTTGTAGGGAACGTGGCCTCGTGAAAAGCGGAATTAGAATAGGAATAAATTCATTAAAGATAGATAGATCAAAAATTTATTGGCACACACACAACAAAAAAGTCAACAAAAAAAAAATAGCAAAGAAGACAAATACAGGAAAAATAATGAGAAGTTTACAACGCGCATAGTCATTGGTCAGTGGCGTCGTTGGTAAAGGTATCAGGAGAACACCACACCGTCCGAGCGAGGTATGCCGCTCCTGGCGTCTCGACACAAGGGTTTTGTGCATATTCCTCGCTAAGTAGCAGTGATCCCCACATAACACAGGTGACCGGTATCAGACAGAGCACCCGTAGCGGACCACCGTCGCGTTCAGTGGGTATTCTCCGCTAGATAAGAGTAAACTCCACATAACGCAACTGTGCCGTACCCAGGACCCAACCGTAAAGGCATTCCCGAAAAAAAAAAGACGCTAATGACAAAATGTATAAAGCTTGTATCAATTTTCGAGCAACATTTTATACATTTTAAGGGCATTACCGCAGCCCAAGCCGATGGTATCGCGAGGTTTACTGCAAATGACTGGCTCGTTGTAGAGACTTTTCTCGCATCCAATTTGGATAAACAGAATATACGATCCAATGTGTAACGTGGAAGGAACGCTTAGCTTGGTATCAGGTGCGCGAGGATTCTTGTACCTATATACATACCCATCAAAAACATTCTGTAAAAAACTAGCCAAGTCTCGATAGAGCTGCTTGTTTATCTCTACAAAGTAATGGAATCTAGATCAAGTCGTGCCAAGTCTAAGGTTCCTTACTGCGATTTCTTTATTATTTAGTTTTTAATGTTATGTGACTTGGCCGTTAAAAATTCTTTATTGGTACTAACCTATACAACACAAGGGTAGGTACAGGGTACAAGTCAATATTGTTTACACATAATGTTATGTCTGTTTTTAAAGTTTACCAAGTGGTGATTTTCCATCTATGTGCGGAATTATACCACTAGCTTGGCGGTGAAGGAAAACATCGTGAGGAAACCTGCACATCCAGTTTAATTCTGAATGTGTAACCATGATCCAAATTTGTCTGGTTCCCCTTTCTGAGGGTTACGAAGGTCAGATGGCAGTCGCTTCAATGTAATAACCAGACTCGCTAAATCTAGGATCATGGTCAAAGCGGACCCTGGGCCTAGAGGCACAAACCGGGACAACGCTAAGGGGATGATGATGAGATAGATAGATGTTCTTTATTGCACACCAAACAGTCGACCTAAACAATCTATATGCATATAGATAAATTCTATTCAATCTTGTTTCCACTTACATGTAGAGGAATATCTTCAACATGCAGGCATTTAATAACAAGATTACGACGTCTGTGCATGTAGGAGTAGGAGACTTCATTGTGAACCCTCCTCGGAGTCATAATAAAATTCCTTGCGTTTCATACAAGCGTAGGTTTGTGTGGCAAATGGGTAGAGGGATAGGTAATAGGGATGGGGCAAGGATTTTTTGCAATTATATGCAGCAAAAATCCACGACCCTTGGTTCAGAAAGCATTAGTCACTACCAATTGAGCCATTGAGCCAGTCAATTTATTTACAAAAAATAGTATCTAAGTGTATTTGTCTCTCGTCTAGTACCCATATTACAAACTTATGCTTAGTTTGGGGCTAGATGGCGCTATGCGGCCCAGCGTGGCTTGTCTTGGGTTATATATTACTCGTAGTATAAACAAAAATGCACTTAACCTCTAAACAAATTAGAAACCTAACCTAAAGAAGACATTTCATCGACACCTAATAAATAAACACGACTGAGGGCCGACCCTCCGCACCTCAAAAACTAAGTACACAACACCTTTAAGTGGTATTCAACCTTATGCCTCTTACATTAAGGTCGAAGGCCAAGCTAATTAATTGTCCTTGCTGGTATTAGGCTGCAATATGAATGGATCTAATTGTGAGTGTTATGAGTGAGGGTGTGTAACGAAGTTCCATAAAAGTGTAAGGGGGAGTATTAATTAGTTCGTCGAGTAAGTAAGTCGTTTGTATTGGCTGCAGTCTGCATTCGTATGTCGTCGTTTATAGTATGTATTCGTACCTTTACATCAATTATCTAAATCAATAAAAGGAGAAACTGGCTCCCTGACTGACATATCAACGCACAGCCTATACGGCTAAACGTAGGCACTTGAAATTTGGAAGGGACTTAACTTAGGTACCGTAGAGGTGCACTAAGAAAGGAATTCCCGAAATTCCCACGCGAACGGGAGTAAAGATATTGAACCCGTGCGAAGCCGTGGAGGGTCGCTAGTAGCCTATTTAATTAACACACAACATCACATACATTGCTCCAATCCCAACGTAAGTAGCTTGGAAACTTGTGTTATGGGCATAAGAAACAACGAATCATCATAAACATAATCAACAGCATGTCGCAGTCCATTGCTGGACATAGACCTCTCCAGTTGTTCGCTACTATGAGAAAACACCTGGAGGTTATACCCATAGTCGCCACGCTGGGCAGGCGGGTTGGCGATCGCAGGGCGTAGCTCCTCGCTCCGGTGACGCTGCTGCCCGTCATCGGCCTGTGATATCCAGCTACGTCGTCAATCGTGATGGTAATACGGCCACTTTTCGGTAGCCAGAGCCTCGCTTGGCGTTCGACGGTATGCACCACGGGCAGGCGAGGCAGGCTTGGAGCGAAAAGCTGTTAGGTTGCTCCCTTACACCCCATACATCAATATGTATGTATATGTGTCACGTACCGCGGCGTCGCTCACTGTGAGCGCATTCTCATATTGTGTCACGCAACACCTGCGCTCGCATTTACGACGCCCGCTCACGACACAAGGATATTGATGATATTCTTTACTTGCTAACCCGGCCAGTTTTGTATCGACATACATTCAAATACAACCGCTGGCTGAGGCAACCGACTGGTGGCGGTACAACCATCACGATTGAAGGCGAAGCTAAGTACTACCGATGACGGGCAGCAGCGTCACCGCAAAAGAAGCTATCTCATACCGTGGGTAGAAGACGACTAAGGGAATATCAGGAAACTGGCAGCAGCGTTTACCTGGGCACAAATAAAACCTACTGCGGTCACCAACCCGCCTGCCACCCGTGGAGACTATGGTAAATCCCTCAAAATAACAATACGCTATTATGGCTAGAATTGTAATTAGTCCGTCTTTTAGCTTATTCAAAAATAAAAGACATGTATTTTTTATTTGTAAACTAGACTAAAAATTGCTAACTTATAGCCCGTTGAAATTACGCGTGACGTCACTCGGTGAGACATTTTTACGGGAGCGAGTGACGTCAAAGACTCCCACTCCCCAAACAACTCCCACCAAAAAAACTAATTGCATAAAACATTGTATCAATAGGCTCAAATTTGTTGTGTTCTTTTGTGAAAGGAAAATAAATAAATATTCTACGTATATTCTATTCTAAGTCACAGGGCCAAAGGTTTAACTAGATTTCGCAGCCATCTTAGATTCTCCAAGTGCTGCCTAGATATTAGATATTTTAAGCTATTCAAAGATCGACCAAAAGGTATAGTGCCTGTCTCGTGTCGGTTTGCCCTAAGTGCAGTGCTCGTTCGTAGCAAGCGCTACGAGGCTACGCCGTAGTCACTTAAACGGGGGCCACACAGCGCCATCTTGTCCCAAAATAAGCCGAAGCTTGTACTATGGGTCAACCGATATTTACCTTACTTAGATGCCTTTTATTATTGTACACATAGCAAACGCCCAGACATACAAACAGACATGTTCATACACAAATATTCGTACTGCACGGGGATCGAACCCGTCTGCCAAAGGCAAATCCCCCCGAATGAGAATATCAATAGTAGATGTCGGTATCCGGATGTGCGCTACATAAAAGACGAGACTAGTAGTTGTGCTCTTAGTTTTAGCCCGCAGATAAATAAATAAATAACCCAAGATATGCCACGCTGGGCCACACAGCGTCATCTAGCCCCAAACTAAGCCGAAGCTTGTACTATGGGTTGTACTAGTCAACTGATAGACTTACTTAGGATTTTTTTAGTAAATTAATCTTAACTAATATTATAAAGCTGAAGAGTTTGTTTGTTTGTTTGTTTGTTTGTTTGTTTGTTTGAACGCGCTAATCTCAGGAACTACTGGTCCGAATTGAAAAGTTCTTTTTGTGTTGAATAGACCATTTATCGAGGAAGGCTATAGGCTATATAACATCACGCTGCAACTATTAGGAGCGAAGAGATAATGGGAAATGTAAAAAAAAACGGGGAAAAAATAACTATTCCACGCGGACGAAGTCGCGAGCACTGCTAGTACATAATATACACAGAAAACACCAAGACCAATACAAACAGACATGTTTATGCACACAAATATTTGTAATGTGTGGGGATCGAACACACGACCCTTGGCTCAGAAGGCAGAGGTCACTAGCTAAATACCGCTGGCGACAAAGCATTCCATAGTTTAGTTGTGCGCGGCGCGGTTCTATTGATAAATGTTCAATGACACAGCATTAAGCTAATATATAACACAGATGGCCCATGACTAGTCTTGTCTCAGCCATATGTAATTGGTTCCACATACACCGGCCTAATTGGATGAGGTACGTGTTATTAAATTAAATGACCCACTTTGGGGCTTGATGGGGACGTGTAAAGGGTAACAGTTAATGAATTAGTGTGATAGGCGATCTATGTCTAAGGAGACGTAAGTACTCGGAAGATATTATAGCAACGCATACGCACCCTCCACAGAATAAAGCCGCAATCGAAAATGTTGAAGTTCTAGTGTTTTTAGACGACTTAAAAAAAGGAGGAGGTTCTCTATTCGACTGATTTTTTGTTTAATTTTTATTACATAACCTATTTAAAAAAAGCACTGCTGAACGTAGGCCTCCTTTAATTCGCGCCACATTTCTCTATCCCGGGCTTCCCCCATCCAGCACTGCCAGCAGTTCTTCTAAGGTCATCCGCCCAGCGGGTTGCGTGCGGGGCGTCCTACACTACGTTTGCCTTAACGCGGTGTCCACTCCAAGATTCGTCTGCTCCACCTATTGTCGGCTCAATTCAAATGAACAATAGCAAAGATACAAGACATCAAAAGTTAGGAATGGGAGTCTTTGACGTCACTCGCTCCCGTAAAAATGCCTTACCGAGTGACGTCAAGCGTAATTTCAACGGGCTATAACTTTGTAATTTTTAGTCTACTTTACAAATAAAAAAATACGTGTCTTATTTTTGAATAAGCTAAAAGACGGACTTATTACAATTTTTAGCCATAATAGCCTATACGTGCGCAAATCCGACTCGCACTTGGCCGCTTTTGACTCGTCGAACAAAACCCTCAGTTCGAGATCGGGTGGCGGGTGTGCGTCTGGCGCATACATTATGTATTTATCCAACATTTCGTATAACAGGAAAATGTTTAGCGTTGAATCATACGCGATATGCCAATAAAGACGGTTCGCTCTACGCTGCGAAATTCTTTAGAGCTTTTAGTGATGTGTTATGTGTTTCGGCACACCACACTTTTTTTTTATGCAAGAGGTGGCAGACGAGCAAATGTGATGCCTGATGGTAAGCATTCGACACCGCCCATGGACACCCACAACTCAAATCGAGTTCTGGGGTCGCTGCCGGCCTTTTAAATAGGAGTACGCTCGTTTCTTGGAGGCTCCCATGTCGTAGCTGTTCGGAAATACTGACGCAGAGAGTTGGTTCCACAAAACCGATGCGCGAGGCAAGAAGTTGCTCATAAAGCGTACAGTGCAGGATCGCCAACCATCGAGATGATGAGGATGGAATTGCAATCGGTTACGCGTGGTGCGGTGAAGAAACTCAGCTGCAGGCAGTTAACCAAACAATTCTTCGGAACATTCCCCACTTAAAGCCTAACAGCCCTGAGCCTTATTACTGTAGCTTTCTGTAGTTTTTTTTATAGTGGCTCGACATAATGGCTTCCCTACGCCTGATGGAAAGCGAAAGAGAAGCCCAAGTCGCTGTGACAACGGGCAAGTAACTGGTCAGTTACCTGTCAGTTGCCACCGCCATGCCGGCCCAACCCTAACCCCCACGAGCTCCGGAAACCCTACTCACCGGCAGAAACACGACCCAGAGGTCATTTGACTGCGGTATTCTACTCGTATAGGGTGGAGGTCCTTCCCCGGACGGGCGGCTCAATTCGAGCGAAGATTCGCTATGCTTCGCTATTCTCTCAAACCTCTCTCTGTAGTTACCCGACTGCATCAGAAGGACGGTTATGTTCATCATTGTCATCATCATCATCATCATCAGCCTATCGCAGTCCACGCCCTCTGCAGTTGTTCACCACTTTAGGGAAATATCTGGAGGCGCAACTAACCGCCACGCTAGTCAGTCGGGCTTGGGTATTTAGCCAGGAGCGCAGCTTAGCCGCTGCCTACAAACGCGAGGAAAGAGCTCTCTTTCCGGAGGTAGGGGTATAGGCCCTCCCCGGACCAGAAGTGCCGGCCGCTTGTCATCTGCGGCTGGCCAGGGCAGGCAGGGATGTGGCCGTATGCTTCGGCGCTACCCGTGTCCCTGCTTCTTGCTGCCCAATGGTGCACCACGCCAATGATTTCTTCTCCAAAAAAAAGAGTTCTCTTTAGACTACTTACTACTCTTTTTACTCTTTTTATAAAAAAAAAAAACTACGTTTGACCACGTTTCTTTGTGGCCGAAAATCGGTCAGGGGACATCACTAACATAGCTTTCCGCGGCACCCACGCGTGTTCGTTGTCAATATTAGCCGCGTCGCATCACACACGATCACATATTCACGAACGACGTCTTGCGGGCCTACATTATTGTGCTTGAAGCGTTGCGTGAACACAATCTCGTGTATGATGGAACTCGGCTTGGTAGATAAATAAATAAATAACCCAAGACATGCCACGCTGGGCCACACAGCGCCACCTAGCCCCAAACTAAGCCGAAGCTTGTACTATGGGTACTAGACAACTGATAAACTTACTTAGATACATTTTTTTTTGTAAATATATACATATACATACATAGAAAACACCCAGACCAATACAAACAGACATATTCAATGAACACAAATGTTTGTACTGTGCGGGAATCGAACCCACGACCCTTGGCTCAGAGGGCAGAAGTCACTACCAAATGAGCCACCGAGCCTGTCAATATCATCAGATATCGTGTGCAGCTAGTAGAAATGTGTTAGAAACGAAAAATGTTAGAAATGTCAGATTAAGCGTGCCTGGACACGAATTAGGGACCTTCAAAAAGTGAGTCTACAGATTTATTAAGGGCCGGCATCGACTCCTCTGGTGTTGGATTGTCTTTAGTGATTGTGCTATTCGTGCTACTATAAAAGAACTTGCCTATCGCAGTCCACTGCTGGACATAGGCCTCTCCAGTTGTTCGCCACTTTGGGCAAACAGTATCTAAGTAAGTTTATTAGTTGGTTAGCATACACATAGTACAAGCTTCGGCTTAGTTCGGGACTAAATTAAAATCGGGCTTATTTAAAAAAAAAACATCTGGAGGCGATACCCATAATCGTCACGCTGGGCAGGCGGGTTGGCGATAGCAGGGCGTAGCTCATCGCTCCGTTGACGATGCTGCCCGTCATCGGTCTGTGGTATTTTAGCGGTACGCCTTCAATTGGGTTGGTTATACCACTTCTAATCGGTCGCCAGCGCCTCGTTTGTTATTCGGCAGGATGCACCACGGGCAGGTGAGGTTGGCTTGGAGCGGAAAGATGATAGGTGCCTCTTACATCCCAACCGTATATATATATTCTAGAGGGGAATGCATTAGGCACCGTCATGCCACTTCCGGGGGGAGGTGACATGGTGTGTGGGATTCACACCTCCCGAAAATGGG
The DNA here is from genome assembly GCA_031163375.1 of Conogethes punctiferalis. Lineage (NCBI taxonomy): Eukaryota > Metazoa > Arthropoda > Insecta > Lepidoptera > Crambidae > Conogethes > Conogethes punctiferalis. The sequence goes on from CM062104.1 coordinate 2,543,344, forward strand.
AGGGCATACCCACTAAACCCCCTGTGTCGCCAGTGGGCAGCAAGTTGCAGGGACACGGGTAACGCCGAAGCATACGGCCGCATCCCTGCATGAACCGTCATACTATATGCTCTAACTAAGCTATTACGACAATATGCTATACCTAAGAGCTGGTATACCTCCGTATATAAGAATGCCTTCTGAAGTTCCAAAAGGCTAACTCTCCGCAAGGAGGCTCGCGGCAATCAGTTAGTTAAAGTTGGGTTCGACGAACCAGCGGCGGTCTTACAGTATAAGCTATGTGGATGCGATAAAGACGAGTTCGAGAGAGCGAGCGAGAGAGAAAGAGATAAAGCTTCGAAACTTAAGAGAGGTAGGAGGTAGAAGCTTCGCTCGAATTAAGCCGCCCGTCCGGGGAAGGACATCCACCCTGTAGAATACCGCAGCCAAATGACCTCTGGGTCGAAAGAGAAGCCCAAGTCGCTGTGACAACGGGCAAGTAATTGGTCAGATGCCACTCTACTCATCGGCAGAGACACAACAGAGGGCATTTGAAAGCAGTATTCTATAGGGTGGAGGTCCTTCCCCGGACGGGCAGCTCAATTCAAGCGAACATTCGCTATGCCTTACCTCTCTTGTGTGCCAGGATCGTAGCAAATGGAAGGACGTGGTCTCAGCCTACCCCTCTGGGAGAAAGGCGTGACGTTATGTATGTATGTATGTTGTTGCCACATATCTCCGAGAATTGTAAACTGATTTGAAAAATTCTTTTTTTGTTCGTAAGGGTGTACTATACTAGTTTCTTTGCATAAAAATGCTGTTATTTTATTGTTGCATATGCAAGATTGCAAGCTCGGTGAGGTGAGGAGCTCGGTGGCGCCGCGGTCATTGTTCGCTTAACAATGATCGCAACGTTGTGCAACCATTGGCGCGGTCAATCCGATGATGGGTGACCTAAATTTGACACCGATTTCCTCCGTTCTTCGGAAGGCACGTTAAGCTGTTGGTCCCGGGTGCTATCTTTACCAACTCAGATAGCAGTCGTCACATCATATCAGAGATGATGATAACTCTGACGCCTAAACTGGGAATGGATATAGCTTACCCTAAGTATTGCGGAGGTCTGATGGCAGTCGCTCTGTGTAAAAGCTTAGCCCTCGCCAAATCTCTCAGTTTGGGAAGCCGACCCTGAGACAATCGGGAAATAGGCTAGGATGATGATGATGCAAGATTGCAAGCGTAGCTTCTCTCTCGCCCTCACTGGACTGACAGCTCATTCCTAATTATTAATTCAGGCGGTGGCGTCGGAGTTTTTGCCGAGTTGCTTAATTAAAACGCGTCTTTGAGCCACGGGACCTTTGAGAGGACGGAGTGAATGCGACGGAAGATCCCGCAAGTGTGTACACGAATGAATATTGTGTTTAGTATGTACTAATAGGCCTGTTTCCGTAAAAAATGTAATTAGTCCGTCTTTTAGATTGTTCAAAAATAAAAGACACGTATTTTTTCATTTGTAAATTAGACCAAAAATGACAAAGATATAGCCCGTTAAAATTACGCGTGACGTCACAGAGTGGGAGTTTTTTCGCCACTAAGTAACGTCAAAAACCCCCACTCCTAAATTTTTATACCTTGTATCTTTGTTATTTTTTGTTAAAATGAAAAAAGGAAAAATACGTGCCTAATATATTTTTATAATCAAAAATACGGACTAAATATAATGTAATGTGGCCGCTTGTCATACATAATGTATGACAAGCGGCCGGCACTCCTGGTCCGGGGAGGGCAATTCCCTTAGCCGTCTACCGCATCCTCGCTATGATATGGGGTGGTCTTAATCCGTAAACCATACGTACAAGGATAGAATTCCTTCTTAGGATAGAAAACCAATGTAATTTGTCATCTAACGGATGTTTCACATTTGACAGTCAATCGACTTAACTGAATAGGCTATAAATCTTCATTCACAAACAGACATTGTTCACCCAATACGGCGTCATTATACCGACCACGTGCGCGCCAGGTGTGCGTATATGTATATAAACAGATCCGTCTGTCCGTCCATTGTGTGCCGGCTGCGTTGTTATGGGAGAGAGTGAGTTATGGGTTGAAATCAGTACAAATATGGAGTGTTTTTATGACCTCGTCCGATTGTGATTCGGACTGGCTAGATGGCTCATTTTATAGTGACCTCTGCCTGAAGCCAAGGGTCGTGGGTTCGATTCCCGCGCAGTACAAACATTTGTGTTCATGAACATGTCTGTTTGTATTGGTCTGGGTGTTTAATGTACATATTAAACACCGAACGAATGATTGTCTCGGGTGGGATTCGAACCCACGACCCTTGGTTCAGAAGGCAGGGGTCACTACCAATTGAGCGACCGAGCCAGTCAATATATGTTATGTTGTCAGAGTATGTTTATCAATCCACCAAACATTTACCAAAGATGCGTCATATTCACACCACAGACGCGTTAATTTGAAAGATATACAACACAAGTGCAACTTGCAAGATGGCTAACATTTGCACTGCAACTACAACAAATAAGCTCTTAATCCAACGTGATAAGGGTCATATTTGTTAGGCGTTTGGTTGAGAAACACGTGGGCGACTGGGCGGGTCGCAGAGAAAGCTGTATGGCTGATTTGAATCTGTAGTTGCATTGCTGTAGTGAATTTGCATTTTTACGTGGCGGCGAACGTAGGCATCCGTAAATTTCGTCATCAGCCTATTGCAGTCCACTGCTGGTATTAGGCCTCTCCAGTTGTACGCCACTTAGGGTAAACATCTGGAGGTTATACCCATAATCGCCACGCTGGGCAGGCGGGTTGGCGATCGCAGGGCGCAGGTTCTCGCTCCGGTGACGCCGCTGCCCGTCACCAGCCTAGGGTATTAAGCTACGACTTCTATTGTGATGGTTACATCACCAGTCGGTTGCCGGCGCCTCGTCTGTTATTCGGCAGGATGCACCACGGGCAGGTGAGGGTGGCTTGGAGCGGAAAGATGTAAGTCGCTCCCTTACATCCCCTTCCGGCTGGAAGTCTGGGATACAGAAACGTGGCCTCAATAGGCTATATTCTTAAGGGACCGATATGTTTCTCCCAATTGTTGCAATGTATGTGAAAAAAGCTTTCAGTACAAGGCCGTTCTATCCTTGATACATGCGTCGCATGTCTGGACAGCTAGCCAGATAAGAAAACACGAACCACAGACAAGTGCTAATACGAGTTCGAACTTATTTTTACCCGGACCATAAAGCATCGGGTTTATCGGCCGCGGCCGCAGCCTCGAAAACGACTAGCCGCCATTAACGGTGTACAGACGGAAAAAAGAAATGTTGTCTATGGTCCGGCATAGTCAAGGAAAGGGCAGTGAAGCAACTAGTTTTAATCATGGGATTAAATGATTATGGTTTGTCTACACTAACAATATGAAGAGGAAAGATTTGATTGCTTGTTTGTTCGAATTGAATAGACTTCGAAACTACTGGACCGATTTGAATAATTCTTTCACTGTCGGAAAGCTACACTATCTCCAATGAACATAGGCCTAATTATATTTTTAGAAAAGTTAGGGATCCATGCTAAAACTCCAATAATGTAACCCAAGGTGTGATGAAAAAATTACCAAAAGCGTTGTTACAAACTGACGTGTCTTGAAAACGTTACCATAGCAACCTAAACTGTCATGTCATAATAACTCTAATACGAAGTCGTTCTTCTTCTTCTTCCGTCCCTATTCCCGTTACCTGGGGTCGGGTCTCCTCACTCTACGGCGCCAGGTTGATCTGTCCTGGTTTGTCGGTTTTGGCAATTGGGCTTTATTAAGGTCTCTTTCGGACGGACAGACAGACTGACAGACGAGTATGCGTAATTAGTAAGCAAGAATAATAAACTTTTGTTACAATTCCACGGTAATGTTACTGCGGGTAGTCTACACTGTGCGCGGCGCCTGGCGCGCTGCCAGTCACTCGGGCGCGCGCCGCCGTCGCGAGCGCACGCGTTGGTTCATTCATAGCCCGATTTGAATACGTAATGGCGACGGGGGTGCATTTTGTTTGGAGGCGCTTTTAAGCATTTCGAACGAGATACGGTGTATGTCTCTCGGAAACTGGCTTTGCAATTCATTGGATTTTCAAACGGAGATAATTTGTTTTTTTTTTTTAAATGCAGCCCGCGGCGTTATTCGCTTGAATACATACATACATAATAACGTCACGCCTTTTTCCCAGAGCGGTAGGCAGAGACCACGTCCTTCCACTTGCTACGATCCTGGCACACAACTTTTGCTTCGTCCACATTCATCAATCTCTTCATACATGCTCGTCGGTTTAGGGTTTTTTAGGACACTTTCTATTTGGTCTAGAATGGCCTACGCTTGAATATCCTTATAAATTATAGCCTATGTGTAATGCGAGGCATATTATCACATAGTTTCATTCGAATCCGTTCTTTACTGACGTTGCGTACCTTTATTTATTACCTTAAATACATTATTATATATAGCAAACTCATACACCAATACATACAGACATGATTCATGCACACAAATGTATTTGTTGTGCGCGGATCAAACCTAAGAATGTCTTTCAGCCAATATCAGACAACATACGTTACTCCGACCCCAAAGTAAGTAGCTTAAGCACTTGTGTTATGGGTATCAGAACAACGAAGGTACCCCAAATGTATACTTAAACACAAATATTAACACTCAATCAATCAAAAGTATTAGCTTAGGCCATGAAGACATGGGCAAACTGCTCCTCGATAGTTATAAGCGACCTCTATATCATTTGAGCGACTCGCGCTTACCCTCTTTTCCCGTTGAGGTAAGCCTCTTCATTATAAAAAGCAATGATTAAAACTCGCTACGTAAGAAGCTTACTAATGACCACTAACGTCTGTACCTCTCGTTATGTAATGTTCCGGCCGGGAAATGTTGGATGGCTAGTGTTGGGAATGATGTTCGGCTCACGTTCGGCTTTAAGGCCGAACGCACTACAATATAGCGTACGATGAATGAGGACACTTTATTGCCTTTGGACATCACATCACATTATCATACACATCAGTCTATCGCAGTCCACTGCTGGACATAGGCCATAGTCGCCACGCTGGGCAGGCGGGTTGGGTTTCAGGGCGTAGCTTTCCGCTCCGGGGACGATGTTGCTCGTCATCAGCCTCTCACCGGCAGAAACACGACCCGGAGGTCATTTCGCTAGGTATTCTATGGGATGTAGATCCTTCCCCGCACGGGCGGCTTAATTAGACCGAAGGTTTGCTGGGTATAGCCTACCTCTCTAGAACTACGTATGAAAAAGATTACAAATCCTCTTACAATCCTGGGTTCTTTAGTCGGGGCGTAATACGGCATCTCAGTGGGCCTTCAGGATGAGGGCGACAGGCGCAGCGGGTTTGCCCTAGTGTGCTTGTCAACCTCACGACCGCTTACCATCAGGTGGAGTGAAGTTAACCTAAACGCTCTTTTTATAAAAAAAAATCACCGCCCCTTTTCTTCCCATATTCGGCATTATTGCCGAAATCGAGCAAACCGGTCACATCACTAGCGACCTCACCGCTTTGATACAGATTAAACGCAAACGCAATATAATTAACATAAGTAAGTTATTTAGAGCCGAATGTGGTCCATTTTATCAGTTTTACAGCGGATTTCATTAACTTAACGTATCTGTTTAACTTAAAAAATGTTTTCTGTACCAAGTCTGATTGTGGTGTGCGAAATTAAATATAAATAATGTCTTTGGACAATTTGAAACGGAGAAACATTTTTAGGGTTCTGTAAATCACGTTTGGCGATTATGGGCACCAGATGTTTGGTCATAACTGGCTCGATGGCTCATGAGACCTCTGCCTTCTGAGCCAAGGGTCGTGGGATCCAATCCCGCATAGTATAAAGTATATAGTAAACATTTGTGTTCATGAACATGTCTGTTTGTATTTGGTCTGGGTGTTTACTATGTATAATATGTTTTTATTTACAAAAAAAAACCGGCCAAGTGCGAGTCGGACTCGCGCACGTAAGGTTCCGTACCATTGATTGAATGAAAAAAATTAGGTAATTTGATTTTTGTCGTTTAAAAAATTTGAGTTTCAGTTCTATGTATGGGGAACCCCAAAAATTCTGGCTTTTTTTCTGATTTTATTTTAAAATCATAATGCGGTTAACAGAATACATCTACGCACCAAATTTTAATAATGTAGCTCATATAGTTTCGGAATAAACTGGCTGTGACATACGGACGGACAGACAGACATGACGATAATAAGGGTCCCGTTTTTGCCATTTGGCTGCGGAACCCTAAAAACAATGATCTCGCAACTAATCCGTAACATAATAAACTCGAAATTAAATCAACCCTTCGCTTGCCAATCACTCGTTAACACCATTTAACCCTTTTTCACCTTTAACGAGTGAAAATTAACAACCGTTCGGATTAATTGAATCCGTCGCGAGTTTGGATCGGATTGTCCACTCCTCGTAACGAGGCGGCTTGACGAGTGTCAGTTTGGAGGGAATTTTTGATGGCAACGCGGATGAATTTAAATAATAAATAACCCAAACTGTTCAGGACAACGCCTGTTGGAAATATAAGCATCATGCCGCGTTTACACGCTCGCGTTCAATACAACATTCAACGGGCACAAACACAAGCACAAGCATGTGAACGGGCTGTTCGTCTGTTTGAATGTGCACGTGCGTGCGCAGTGTATAGGGCAGAGCTGCTCGCCGAGCTGCTTGCCGGGCTGCGTGGCACGCGTGTAAACCTAGCATCAAAATTGATCACAATTTTTAGGGTTCCGTAGCCAAAATGGCAAAAACGGGACCCTTATAGATTCGTCATGTCTGTCTGTCTGTCTGTCTGTCTGTCTGTCTGTCTGTCTGTCTGTCTGTCTGTCCGTCCGTATGTCACAGCCAGTTTATTCCGAAACTATAAGAGCTACGTTATTAAAATTTGGTACGTAGATGTATTCTGTTAACCGCTATAAGATTTTAAAGTAAAATCAGAAAAAAATCCAAAATTTTTGGGGTTCCCCATACATGAAACTGAAACTCAAAAATTTTTTTTTCATGAAACCCATACGTGTGGGGTATCTATGGATAGGTATTTGAAAATGATGTTGAGGTTTCTAACAACATTTTTTTCTAAACTGAATAGTTTGCGCGAGAGACTCTTCCAAAGTGGTAAAATGTGTGTCCCCCCCCCCGTAACTTCTAAAATATGGGCATAATAAAACTGAAAAAAATATATGATGTGTATTACTATAAAAACTACTAACGAAATTTGGTTTGAATGAAATCTAGACAGTAGTTTTTTTTTAAACGTCAAAAATCAAATTACCTAATTTTTTCATTCAATCAGTGGTACGGAACCCTACGTGCGCGAGTCCGACTCGCACTTGGCCGGTTTTTTTATTATTCTGCCACCTTCAATACATTTTAAACACTTCTGTCAAAACCCATTTCACGAACAAGACACGTATTGTACAGCTCTCGATATCTTCTCTACTATATAAAAATAAGTCGGGTTTTCCTCACTGACCCTATAACTCCAGAACGCACGAACCGATTTCCACGGTTTTGCATTCGTTAGAAAGGTCAGAAGGCAGGGGTCACTACCAATTGAGCCGCCGAGCCAGTCGTTATCAAGTTTTGGTTAGTTGATTGTTTCAGCTATTGTAAAAGTCAAGCTTTGCAAGCCAAAGCTCTAGTTACAAGCACCTGTAAGTTATGTTACCCTCACGTTATTGTGAGGTATTGTGGCGGAGTGTTTGCGCGGCTGTCGAGGGACAAAGCGTAAGGGCATGGGGCCGTGGCTTGGCAGATTGTTCGTACAACAATGTGTAGCTTGTGTGTGCTTACAAATGTAATCAGGTAAACTGTGGATGTGGAACACATGAATGTGTAGCGATCGACTTGATAAAGTACATCCTTAGTTCGTAGGTCTGTATATGTCACCGGAAAATAACTGTCGACTACCGTTTGTTATATTCCGTAAGTTAGTCAACTACCTAGGAAATTGATCTACTTACGATTTTTGATATTTTTCGGTGACATATACATTTTAACAACAAAAAGAAAACACCTAGGAAATACATACACCCTTTTAAACAAAAAACAATTTTCCAAATCGGTTCACTATTCTCTGAGTGCAGGATGTTAATAAACAGTGATATAAAATAACCCAAGACTTGCCACGCTGGGCCACACAGCGCCATCTAGCCCCAAACTAAGCCGAAGCTTGTACTATGGGTACTAGACAACTGATAAACTTACTGACGATACTTTTTTTTTTGTAAAATACATATTATACATAGATAAATTCTTTTATTAATTATTTGAAAGGGTGTACTTTCTAGTTTGCCCCATTGTCACCAATATAGAAGTCGGTATTTTTTCGCTAAAAAATGCTGTTATACACGAAAATGTCTTTGAAGGGATGTAGTTGACTTCCTAATAATGTCCCATCCCCCCACAAAACACTCATCACATATACATGTGTGATACACAAACAGACATTGCATTTCCCGACGCACTCGTAATTCGGGAGACGATGTTTGCTGACCATTACCGCCAGCCCCCGGGGACGGTCCCCCACCGCGGCGGACCCCTAACAAAACGCGACCTTAGCCATAAAGAAATAAAACTCACACTCCATTACACGTAATACACTTGGTACTTTTCCTTCTAAACGCAAGCTTAGTATTCCTGCAATAAAATTCATTTTTGAATGCACGCGATTTTACTTACAAAGCAAATGTTGTAGAATGATCATAAGTTGAACGAATTTGTGCTTTATTGTGTTGCAGTAGAGTGGTTTTTTTGTTTGGCTCCAAGAGGGATGTAAACGGAATTGTTTTGTTGGTGAATTGGGCTATTGTGATATTAAGGGTGGGCGCACGCGAGCGACGGCGTTTTATTGACGGCTTCAATGGTGCAATGGTTAAAGCAAAGCCTAAAGCCTTGGGCTCCCGGTTCGATTTTCTGTCGGGTCAATGTAGGAAATGACGTTTTGAAAATATCTGGTAACTAGAGCATATGGACGCACTGTGACGCAGGCGTCCATATTCTAACGGGCCATCCATTAATCATGTGATGTTTTTTTTGGCATTTTAAACCCCACCCTCCCCCTTGGTGATACATAGGTTCAAGACTAACCCCCCCCCCCCCCCCCCCCCTATCCTATATCACGTTTGACAAAACAATAATTGCACGAAACACCGCTTTACGGTTCAGTACCGCGCGTTTGCCGAGAAAATAAATATTCGTGATATATTACAACAATGTCTTTCGTGTGTGTTCCGCCTTACCGGCACAGACAAAGTCGGGGTGGAGATATCACCAGTGTGCACTTTTGCTACAATTACATTAAGACAATTCCCATTCGTAGAATAATACATACGTAACAACTCTAACGCTACCGGCATACGGTTCAAATTTGAACAGACGATTCGTTTAATCGCATAACTAGAATATGCGAGAAAATATGCACAAATTTGAATTGTAATGTTCAAGTCATACGGTTTATAATAGGATTACATTATTCATAGTTGAATTCAAAAGGTTATTTTGTAAGGTCGGTGCAAAAGTTAATAGAATTCGCCAGGAATTGTGTACGCTTTTATAAGTCTTATGAATTTGGTGTTAAGATTGGATTTTATTAGTGTTACGAATATGCCTTAATAGGTGCTTAGTTAAATGCCTTTTGTGCTTTGTTTAAATTATTATAACTCATTTGGGGACAGGGAATTTCGCTTATACATCCCACAGGATTTTTTTTTTTTATTTATTTAATCTTTATTGCACATAACAATTTGTACAAAAGGCGGACTTAATGCCGCGTAGGCATTCTCTACCAGTCAACCATTGGGCTAAGCAGAAACAGTAAGAAGGTAGTGTGCTACAAACTAATAGGTACATAATTATAAGAGACTTATAGGAAGACCCAAAACAACAAAAAAAAAAAGAACTAATAAAGAATAAAAATGTTATATGTTGATTCATAGCTAATTACACGTACATAATAACTATTAGGATTGCCGCATGTGAATAGAGTTGTTAAACTGACGATAAACAATATCGATATTTATTGAATGTTAAAGGGATGTAAGGGAGCGGCCTACCTATCATCATTTCGCTCCAAGGCAACCTCACCTGCCCGTGGTGCATCCTGCCGAATAACAAGCGAGGCGCGGGAAACCGACTCGTGGCGGTATAACCATCACGATTGAAGGCGTAGCTAAATATCACAGACCGATAACGGACAGCAGCGTCATGATGATTGAATTTCATCCTCATCATTATCAGCCTTTCGCAGTCCACTGCTGGACACAGGCCTCTCCAGTTGTTCGCCACTTAGGGCAAACATCTGGAGGATATGCCCATAATCGCTACGCTGGGCAGGCGGGTTCGGTATCGCGGGGCGTAGCTTCTCGCTCCGGTGACGCTGCTGCTCGTTATCGGCCTGTGGTATTTAGCTACGCCTTCAATCGTGATGGTTATACCGCCACCATTCGGTTGCCAGCGATGCCAGAGATTCGCAGTTCGCTGCTGGTTTAATCATTTCCATTCCCGCATGGGAAATTATCTAGGTCGGTGTTATAAGTAAGCATGCTTAACCTTCCACTTAGTAAGTCTTTTATCTACAACTTGTTTTGGGAGCGACGTACTTTTTACGTTCCAAGTAAAATTATGACGACAAGGGGAGATTAGGCTGTGGTCCCTGGGGGGTGATTCGAGAGAGACCCAAATTGGGGTAGAGGCCGCGGTGTCGCCAGGGGTTGTAAGTCTTAGCAATAAGGTCTATTTTACTTTGAAAAAAGCTAGTTGTACGGTAAATAGATGATGACAATTTGGAATTTGTAAGGATCTATACAAAGTGAGAAGGTTTTGGTGTTTCTGTAGCTTGTAGTGACTGTTCCGTTGGTCTAATAGTAGCAAAGAGCCTAAGAACCAAGAGGTCTTAGGTTAGGTTTTTTTTTTATAAGATGAGCTTTCAGGATGACCTCACTCCACTTGATGGTAAGCGGTCGTGACGTCCAAAAGTTAGGTCGACAGGCACAATAAGAGTATAACAAACCCATTGCGCTTGTCGCCCTTACCCTGAAGGCCCACTGAGATGCCGTGTCACGCCCCGCCTAAAGAACCCAGGATTGTAAGAGGAAGGAAACACATGAGCTGTCAGGGCATTCCATGACTTAATGGCACGGTGCAGGAACGAGGAACTAAACCTCTTGGTGCGCGCCACCATCGTCTGGATGGTATGCGGATGACAACGCTGCCCAGCAGGCAGGCTGAAGTGATCACTTACAATGAGCATAATCTGTTTGTATTGGTCTGGGTGTTTACTATGTAAATCCGAAGCTTGTACAAAGGGTACTAGACTGTTGTCTTAGTACAAGCTTCGGCTTAGCTTGGGGCCAGATGGCGATGTGTGGCCCAGCGTGGCATGGCTATTTTATTTAACAATTAGGTAACCTTCAGGCCAGTTTGCCCCCTCTGTCATAAAAAATTCAGTGGCCCTCGCCAACACATATTAAAGTAGAATCAAATAATGCAAGCGTCACTTGTGGATGCACTCTACGTCAGACAATAAATTTGCAGTCCCGTCGTAAAATGAAATTCGGTTTTACGGCAAGACAGCTCACCGTGACCCGGAGAGAAAAGCTATCGAGGTCTCTGTGACAGCGAGAATATCAAATAGCATCATGTGCATTGCAGATTGCGCTGCTCAAAACAATACGAAAACGTATTAGGTTTCGATATCAATGCTTTGTCACCGTCTAAAGCTGCGGCCACACATTGGAGATATTTGCACCAACGTAACGTCTTGCGCCCAATGCACCAATGTGTGTATCGGTACTTTGACACAATGAAGACATTGAGCGCGTTAGTATTGGGCGTTGGACAGTGATTGGACGCATAGTGAAATCCGATGTGTGGCCGCGGCATAACTGTTTAGGTTAGAAAAATATATTGAAAGAAGTTTAAAAAGTAACTTTTATTTCTTGAGACCACGGCTGTCATGTGGCACTAGAGTGCTTGTCAAGACCATTCAAACGAGTCCAAACTCGGTTTTATCTTGTTTAGTTTAGGAGGCTACCTTCCGACTCCATCTTGAGATCAGCCTCGGATATTATTGCATTGTCACCAGGTTACGTAAGTTACCAACTTTCAGCCTAAACTGACTGCAGGAAGTGGTCCTAATTCAGCTAGCAAAATTTGCCGCACGCTAACGTACTAAACAAGGCAAGTTGAAAAAAGCTTTTAAAATGGAAGCTATAAATTGAATCATAAATAAAATACATCTATAATCAAGAGAGGTAGGGCATAGCGAATCTTCGCTAGAATTGAGCTGCCCGTCCGGGGAAGGACCTCCACCCTATAGAATACCGCAGCCAAATTACCTCCGGGTCGTGTTTCTGCCGGTGAGTAGGGTTTCCGGAGCTCGTGGGGGGTTAGGATTGGGCCGGCATGGCAGTGGCAACTGACAGGTAACTAACCAGTTACTTGCCAGTGGTCACAGCGACTAGGGCTTCTCTTTCGCCTTCTATCAGGCGAAGGGAAGCTATTATGTCGAGCTACTATAAAAAAAATGCTTCCCGTTCTTGTAGTTAAGGTAGGTACCCCAAAGGATCCTAATATTATTTAAAATATCTTTAATTTTTACACCACCCCTTACTACGAGTATACAAGGCTTTTAAATTTTGTCAAAGTGACTTGTTAGCTTCCAAATCCTTTGATTATCCCAAATATGTACACGAGAATCCCAAACAATATTCCTTCAAGTTCTAAACAAATATTTCTTCTTTATTAAAAAAAAACACCCAACCAACCGCCAATATACTTTGACCGTTCCGTTCTAAGTAATAAAGTCGAGATTTACATACCCATTATAGCTGATAATGTCGGTAATCAGTATTCGAACGTTCTTTGTTATTTTCGACTCTATTTAGTAGGAAATACGGTGGTTTCTACATTGCTTTCGCATTTCCGATTATTGGCGCCCAACGTGGTGCTTTCATCTTCAAAGTATGCACACGTGCAGAACACGTGACCATTTCTTTTATGGTCCGAGACTCTTATGTGGAATGTAATAAGGTTCATTATGTAATAGCAATGTTTATTATAATGAGGGTTGGCTCTTTGATGTGAAATGTTGTATTAAGGTTATTTTATTGTTTATTTTGTGGCCTAAGGCGGGGGCAAATAAATATTACGTAAGAATTATTATTTGCCAGCTGTCAAGTTAATTAAACATACTTTCAATACAGCACGGTATTACTTATTGCTTGGTTGCGGTTATATTATCAGCCTATCACAGTCCACTGCTGTACATATTCCTCTTCAGCTGTTCGCCAATTTGGGATAACATCTGAAGGCTTTTCCCATAATCGCTTCTTACGGCAGGCGGGTTGTGTATCGCAGGGCTAGGCTCCTCGCTCTGCGATGCACAACCCAACCTCGACCTTGGTATTTAGTTACGCCTTCAATTGCGATAGTTCGCGAACAGTCTGTTGCTAGAGCCTCGTCTGTTATTCGGCAAGATGCACCACGGGCAAGTGAGGGCCTCCTTACATCCCAGAAAAGACGGATAAGTCGCTTACATCCTCATCTAAATACAAATAAAAGGAGAAACTGACAGAACTCACTGACTGAAATAGGGGTGCACTAAGAAAGGAATTCCTGAAATTCCCACGGGAACGGGAGTTAGCGGGAAAACACTTTTGTATTAAAAATCTAAACCGCGTAAGATAGATGATTGAAAGGCATGCAGCGCAGGTACTCAAATGAACGTAAAGCTTACTTGCAACGCGATATTGCAAAATTCCCGCGGGTACGGGAGTTATTGGGAAAAAACTTTTATATGTAAAAATCTTAACACGCGGACGAAGTCGTCTACTAAAACTATAAAAAAATTATGTATTTGCAAAGTGAATAAGCATTTTGTACATACAGTGCACACTGCGCCATCTCTTGTGATGCAAATGGCTGGCGCCCGCGGCGGTGTATTCCATTCGACTGTTTTGTTTGCATTAATTGCGCTGGGCCATCGATTGGGCGCTTATGCCTTCGAGGGCACGGCCAGGGCTTACAACGAACGAGACGTTTAATCTTTAGTTACAAGAGACCAAGACATGCCACGCTCGGCCAAACAGCGCCATCTAGCCCCAAACTAAGCCGAAGCTTGTACTATGGGTACTAGACAACTGATAAACTTATAAATCAGTACCAGGTGTGCCTTCCAGCTTGTGCTTTTGTAGGGTTCAGTAGCCGGCAAAAACGGAACCCTTAAACGGCGGTGGCATCGCTCGAATTGAGCTGCTCGAATTGAGGGAAGGACCTCCTCCAGCCAAATGACCTCTGGGTCGTGTTCCTGCCGGTGAGTAGGGTTTCCAGAGCTCGTGGGGGGTTAGGGTTAGGCCGGCATGGCGGTGCCAACTGACAGGTAACTGACCAGTTAATTGGTCGTTGTCACAGCGACTTGGGCTTCTCTTTCGCTTTCCATCAGGAGTAGGGAAGCCATTATGTCGAACTACTATAAAAAAAAAACCATTTACGAGTAGATCACTGTATCTCGCAGTCGCAGCCCTACCGTCAGTTTGTTCATATTCGCGTTAAATATTGAATTCGCCGAAGTGAGGCTGATTTAATTAATATTGATTGTGTTTCGACGCGGCTGTTGGAGGCTGAACGAGTATGAATTGGTCCATACCAATTCGTCAAAAAATTTCGCCTATTCCATAATAGGCGAAATTTTTTGGCGAATTGAGGTACATATAAAGTTTATAGGTACTACTAATACACATCAGTAGGTTATAATTGTTCGTTCTAATTCACTTTCTGCTCATTCGCTTACTTCGTTCGCTCATTCCGCGAAAGTGAATTAGAACGACCAATTATAACAAATTGAAGTGGGATCCCAAATCAGTTTTACGAACTATTGTCAACATGAACTGTGAAATCTGTAATTTACAGGTCTGCGAATGACAAGAAAGTGAATTAGAATGACTAATTATAACAAATTGAAGTGGGATCCCAAATCAGTTTCACAAACTTTTGTCAACTAGAACTGTGAATTCTGTAATTCACAGGTCTGCGAATGAGAAGTTAATTAGAATAACCAATTATAATAAATTGAAGTACGATCCAAAACCAGTTTAAAATTAGGTTCCAGTGAGTATCTGAAGTCATTTGATTGAAGCCTGCGAAACACTGCGGTCGAGTTCAATATCATGAAATTTGTTAAACAAAAACAATCGTTAAAATTAGATTGCATTTTTCCTGAGCCATCTAATGAACGAAAACGTCATGGGTCTTTATTACCAAATTCTATACGTAGCGTTGTTTGTGGTCCCTCAAACTGTGGAAAGACCAATTTGGTAATAAGTTTGTTGTTACACGAAGATGGACCATGTTTTCGTAACCTATATGTATATTCAAAGTCTTTGTATCAACCCAAATACATGTTTTTAGAAAAAGTATTGGAGAAGGTACCAGACATAACGTACAATAAGTTTAACCATAATAGTGAAATCTTGAGTCCACACGAAGCTTTGTCTGACTCGATCATCATATTTGACGATGTTGCTTGTGAAAATCAAAATAGTATACGCGATTATTTCGCAATGGGTCGTCATAAAAACATTGACTGTTTCTACATTAATCAAACTTACACTAAAATACCTAAACAATTAGTAAGAGATAATGCTAACCTCATCATACTGTTTAAACAAGACGACATTAATTTAAGACATGTTTACGATGAACATGTGGGGTCTGACATGAGTTGGTCTCAGTTCCGTGATTTGTGCTCAACGGTGTGGAGTAAGCCATATAGTTATATCGTTATCGATAAGGATTGTGAAAAAAACAAAGGTTGTTACAGAAAGAAGTTTGATACATTCATAGTTCTGGAATAAAGATTTTATAAAGCTGTTACATATGTTAATATGATTCAGTATAACTTGAGAGGTCAAACAGAGTGGAATATTGAACTATGGAGAGAAATCTTAAGGAACAAATTGTAAAGTCTGCCTCAGCTGTGAAACGAAAAGTAGAAACTATAAAAGAAATGAAAAATACAAATGACATGGCTCTCGAAACAATATTCAAACCTATTGTTACCCCACTTAAACATTTAACAAGTACAACTGACAGCAAACGGCATTTGGACGAGGAAGAAGACCAACCCCAGTTAATAAAAAGAATCAAACATTCGGAAAGCGAGTCATCAAACACTTCAAATGACAAATTCGATTACTTCGATGAGGTACTCGATGATGAAGAAAACTCGGATATTGATGTTTGTAAATCACCTAACAAAACTCTCACACAATCACCCTTTGATGTTCATGATAACTCATTTAAATCTCTTCAGTCATCACCAAGTGTTAGAAATGATTCTTTATCATGGTCCATGTCATCTGAAGTAATGGATGATATACCGTATGGTATAAGAAATGTGAAGGGAAAACTAATGCTCGGTAAGACCCGTGTTTTTGATAATGATCACATCCTGAAAATAGGAAACTATAGTTTGAAAAAAACTCAAGGCTTAAAAGAATTATTATGTAAAAAGACACCAAATTTGAATATTATTACAGAAGACGACTTACATAATTATAAATTATTACTTACCGACACAAATGCACATAAACGTGGTTACAGTCCTTCCAACCCAATAATCAGTAACAAAGGGTTCAAATATATGCACGTGATCAAACCATTGTTTAAGTTCTCTAGAAATTACACAAGTAGTGTGGAAAGTCTTCCACAAGGTGAAGGCATTGATATTTTAAAAGAAGTTAAAAAGGATACTGATTTGGTTTACTGGAATGATCCAAATGAGTTAGTAGAAAGACTAAAATTACTATGTGCATCATGGGCAGCTGGAAATACTGGGTTAGTTAATGAAATTTATTCAAT
Organism: Conogethes punctiferalis; assembly: GCA_031163375.1. NCBI lineage: Eukaryota > Metazoa > Arthropoda > Insecta > Lepidoptera > Crambidae > Conogethes > Conogethes punctiferalis. The sequence continues at coordinate 2,560,271 of CM062104.1, forward strand.
CGTCGAAGAATTGTATGAAGCTGGTATGGTAAATGATGTTAAATATATAAAGCTACCATCAGGAGGATTGCGCAGTGTGATTAAACTGCAAGAGCCGGCAAGACGACAATGAATATAGATAAATTCGGTCATCATGTTCATAAACGTTTGCGAGTATCTGAATTTACAGACATTTCTAGCGATACCTTGATACGCACAGACACAGGAGAATTTGATTTAAAGTCATCACGTTTAAGAGGATTGTCAATTCCTAGGAGTATTGATGAAGCTGTGAATAAGGAATACGTGGATAAATGTGTTGACAACCTACGAAGTGAATTAAAAAAATCGGAAAGCAATTTAAAAATATTCCTTAACAATTTAGAAAAATTAACTTCAAATAGTTTGAATAAAGTGTATTACACAAAAAAGGAAATCGATCACATGTTTACATCAAAACTTGCGAAGAATGAGTAAGCAAGATATCGTGAACGAGCTCCACAAGGCGGCAAGAAGAAACTTCCTTCGTCGACATACGATTATTAAAGGAATCGATGATTTATGGCAGGCAGATCTTATGGATTTTCAAAAACTTGCATCTTTTAATAAAGGGCATAAGTATGTTCTAATAGTAATTGATACTTTTTCTAAATATGTATGGGTTAGACCGTTAAAGTCGAAATCTAAAACATCTGTAACGAATGCAATGCATAGCATATTATCTGAATCAAGGCGAAAGCCCAAACATTTGCAAACAGATCGAGGTACAGAGTTTTATAATGACTCTTTTAGAAATTTAATGAAAAATTTTAACATAAACCACTATTCCACATACTCTGTTAAAAAAGCATCCATAGTAGAACGAGTAATAAAAACTATAAAATCCCACCTTTACAAAACATTTAGTCTGTGTGGACAGTATCAATGGTTTAAAAGTAATTTAGATTCCGTTGTCTGTCATTATAACAACACTTTGCACAGAATTACTAAATTTCGACCGATTAGTATTAACCATTCCAATGAGAATTTAGTTCGTTCTAATATTACTAAAACACAAAAGGCAAAGACACCACAACGAACTAATTTAAGAGTTGGCGATTATGTTCGTGTTAGTAAATACAAAGGAGATTTCTATAAAGGTTATACCCCTAATTGGTCTACAGAAATATTTCGCATCGTAAAAATCAAAGAAACCAAACCTATCACATACGAAATATAAGACAAACAACATAAAAATATTTTAGGTTCGTTTTATGGATATGAATTACAGAAAACCGATATTCCAGACCTTTACCTTATTGAAAAAGTTATTAAGAAAAAAGGAAACAAACTTTTTGTGAAATGGTTGGGATTGAGCGACGAAGAAAACAGTTGGGTAAATAAAAATGAATTAGTGCTTTAGGTTAGTATATAAATAACAGATAATCACTCCTCCATTACACTTTATTCTTATCCATGAAGAAAGGCAGTGGTATAATTAATGCGTTGATTGATCATTTACCGTTTGAGTTACATTTACCTGGGTATCAATTTTGCGGTCCTGGTACAAAACTACAATCACGAATACTAAAAGGGGAACGAGGAGTAAATAAATTGGATGAAGCTTGTATGCATCACGACATTGCTTATACAAATAAAGATTCAGGAGCTCGACGTAAAGCTGACTTAGAACTTTTGGATATGGCTAAAACAAGGTTGAAATCGAAAGATGCTGGAAAAGGCGAAAAAATTGCATCGTGGATAGTGAAAAATGCTATAAAAGCAAAAATTAGAGCAGGTAGTGGTATGAAATCATTTAAAAAGGGTATTAAAAAAATACATTCCCAACTAAAAAAATTAAAATCTAAAGACCATTACTCTGCTATAAAATATGCTTATGCAGCTGCAAAGAAACTATTTAAAAATAACAAAGGAATTAGTTTGCCACGTATTATTCCTCTTCCAAAGTGTGGAGGTCTTTTGCCGCTTATTCCGATATTTGCGGGATTATCGGCTTTAGGCTCACTAGCTGGAGGCGCCGCAGGTATAGCTAAAGCGGTTAATGATTCTAAAGCTGCACAAAAGAGTCTTCAAGAAGCTGAACGACACAACAGAATGATGGAATCAGTGGCTCTTGGAAAAGGATTATATATTAAGCCTCATAAAAAAGGAGCTGGTTTGTATTTACACCCCTCAAAAAACTAATTAAAAAGCTACCCAGTCGTGCGCTCACTGATTTAGATATTTTAGAACATGCTAGTGATATTCCTTACTTTCGTGGAGTTTACATGAGAGATACGTTACCTTTGAAACCTAGAAAGATAGAATGTGGAATATTAAACTTAGACATCAACATAAATCCAGGCACGCATTGGGTAGCCTTTGTGAAACACAACAGTTATGTAGAATATTATAATAGTTTTGGTAATCTAAAACCACCTTTGGAATTGATAAGATATATGCAGCCTTTACCTATAAATTATAATTATGTGAGACATCAAGCATTCGGCACTACGAACTGTGGTCACCTGTGTTTAAAGTTTTTAAGTAATTATTGGAAAAAACATTTATAAATTGAATTAAATAAATATCTGTGTCAGTATAAAAATGTCTTTCACTGTGTCTATAACTGGAAGCGGAGCCTGTTTAACAACAGACTATTCTCCGACCTTGGAACTTCAAGGAGACTATGAATGTGGTCTTGTATATTTTTCAACTTTTAACTCTATTCCTAACATAGATGAACGAAACAATAAGTTTTACTATGGTAATAATGAAATCATAGAAATACCTGAAGGATCTTACGAGCTTCAAGACATTTGTGATTATTTAAAAAGCAACATTAAAAACACAGTATTGAAACTAATTTGCAATAATAATACATTGAAAACAAACATTTTTTGCACTAAAGATGTTCATTTTGATAAAAGTGAATCACTAGGTAAAATTCTAGGCTTTGGAACGAAGACAATCAAAGCTAATATAAGTACTGATTCACAGTATCCTGTCAATATTCTATCAACAACCATTGTGCGAATCGAATGTGATGTAGTTAGTGGTTCATTTGTTAACGGAAAAGCAAGCCATATTATTTATGAATTTGTACCTAATGTGCCACCTGGTTATCGCATTATTGAAATACCTAAAAATCTTATTTATTTTCCTGTCAATCAAAATTCTATAAGCGCTATCAATATAAGGCTGTTGGACGGTGACAATAAATTGATAAATTTAAGGGGTGAAGAAGTTCAATTGTATTTACATTTTAGAAAAAAATGATAAATTTCAATAAAAACCCTTCCACATCTTGTGTTCGAATCAGTTCTGAAAGAACATCTCATAGTGCAACAACTGCTAAGTTGAAAAAAAAACTTACAAAAAAGTTAACCAAAAGTAATAAGGATTTTTTAAAATTAATCGGTTTGTTAAAATGAACATATTAAATATATCACAAAACACATCTTACGATAATAGTATTGAAAGTTTCGAATATCACTCGTATAGACCATACGTGACAAGTTTCAACAAGAACGATGAAATAAGAATACCTATCAATCAACAAGACTTGTATGTATTACCCTCACTCAGCACATTATATATTGAAGGTCAAGTTAATGTTTTTAAAGGCACTCCTAAAGAAAAGGTAGCAAGTGTGCATTTTGTGAATAATCCATTACTGTTTTTATTTCAAGACATTCGATATGAATTAAATGGAATAGAGATTGATAAAATTAAAAATGCAGGCATTACTACAACAATAAAATCTTATTTGTCGTTAAATGAAAGCGAATCAAAACGCGCTCATGCTTGGGGCTGGTCAACCACAGGCACAACTGAATCGCGTAATGGTGTCTTCTCCGCATCGGTACCACTTAATCAAATATTAGGATTTGCTGAGGACTATGATAAAATATTAATAAACTGCAAACATGAATTAGTACTATTGAGAAGTAATACAAACCTCAACGCAGTACAACTAAAACCTGGAGAAGTCATGGAGGACATAGTAATCCATAAAATCATTTGGCGTGTTCCTCATGTTAAAGTGTCTGATCGTGAAAGAATAAATTTGCTAAAATATTTAGAAAAAGATCGAGCTATTACAGTAGCCTTTAGGAATTGGGACTTGTACGAATATCCATTACTGCCAAAAACTCGCAAACATACCTGGTCGATTAAAACTTCATCGCAAATTGAGAAGCCACGATTTGTAGTGATCGCCTTGCAGACCAATAGAAAACAACAAGCTGGTGCGTCAATGGCTGAGTTTGATCATTGTGACATACGGGATGTAAAAGTATTTTTAAATTCATCGTATTATCCGTATGAAGGATTGAATATAAACTTTTCGGATCATAAATTTGATTTATTATACGAGCAATACGCTAGATTTCAGCAGTCTTATCACGGACGCCGACCTGAACCAGTGATTGGTTTGAAAGAATTCCAAAGCATTGCACCTTTGTTCGTAATAGACTGTTCTCGTCAGCACGAAACATTGAAAGGTTCTATCGACGTGAGAGTTGAGTTTGAAACAGACACCGAAATACCAGACCAGACGGCGGCATATTGTTTGATTTTAAACGATTGTGTATTCGAGTATAAACCTCTAAGTAACATTGTAAGAAAAATATCATGAATAGCAATACCATTATATTAGACTTACAAGGATTCAAGAATGATAAAAATGAGTTTATAGTAAAAGAAATAGGTATAGCCACTCAAGAGCTTACTCACATTTACTTAATCAAACCTCCGTATCCATTCTCATCGTTAACTGATACAGAAAAAAGACATGTACGATGGATAGAACATAATAGAGGATATCGATGGAGTGAGGGTTACATCGACTACAGAGAGTTTCATAGAATGATAAAACGTATGTTAAACCATCGAAAAATACTAGTAAAAGGTGAAGAAAAGGTTAAATGGGTGCGTGATATTTGCGACCACGACAATATCGTAGATATAAGTTATTTAGGTATTCCTAGCTTGAAAACTCTTGGACTATTGTATTCTGAAAAAAATGTGGAATTGAATTGTTTTAACCATGCGACACATTGTGCAATTAAAAATGTAGTATGTATTAAAAAGTGGTGTATAGAAAATAAGATATCTTTGTGATGTTATTTGTAATATTTTTTTAAATAAATGTTTTAAAATAACCATGGTCTTTCATTTTAAAAGTTTATTTTATCCTAATATAGGTATAATAAAATGCAGTTAGTGTATGCTAGTTCGTTTTATTAGAAAAATAATTAAGTAACATTATAATACAACAAGTTCATACATGTTTAAACAAGATCATAAAGTAACGACATTACACAGAGATAAATTTACAACTAAAAATAACTATTATAACTATAACCACATATTTTTTTTGAAATGTTGTTGATGATCTTTTCTGTTTGGTCCAATATTTCATCACCAACATCTTTCACCACATATTGCGAACTTAAGATAACACTATCATCTTGTACACAGTCACTTACACTTTGTGAGCCATTCAAATCTACAACTTGTATTTTTATTAGTTTGTAGCCTTTACCTGGAGCACTATTAATCACAAACGACTGCGCCTTGTGCATCTTATTTGATGGTTGCTTGTAAGCCACGTTGTTTCGCCTTCGCTTAATCTTAGATTTGCGTTGTTGTTGACAAGGTTGGTTGCATTGATGTTGAGCCTGCATTTCCTGGAATTCTTGAGTAAATCCTGCTAGTGGATCTTGAGCACATTGAAATGTATCCAAATCTTGGTCAGGTTCGTGATTGGGTGTGCATTCATGATCAGAAATTGATATGATGTTTGCATGCTCTAAATCCTGAAACAAAAGAATAGCAGTGTTAAAATATAAAAAAGTTGTAAATTATGAAATGATTTAATTTATAGTTTGAAATAAAATTATATTTACCATATTTTCTGTATCAGGCGAATACTCCTTTTGTGTAATAATAATGAAATAAATGAGAATTATAATAATATAATATAATATAATATAAAGTAGATGTGACTTCAGATAGGTTCAAGTAAAGAATGGTTGGTGTTGGTCTCAAATGATGTAAGGTAAATTCGCATGTTCTTACTTTTTCGTCACATTTTGATGAATTGCAATTTACTTGCCCTAGATACAGCGATAAGTGTTGAATTACCTCTGAATTAATATGTGTTGTTTATATGAAAGACAAGTTATAACATGTTTATTTTCTGCATCAGCTAAAAAAATCGTTGCATTGATAGCATTCAACTTACATTTGCAAAATATTTAAAGTGTTCGCTTACATTTGTAGAATCATTCACAATAACCTAATTATTACATACATGAAATACCAAGCCAACAAACGATGCCATACCGCCCAAGTAGATATGAAAATAAATGTTGTGAAACTATCAAAAGTATGTTTTCACAGTTGTGTTAAATAAAAGATCAATGTTCTAGATAGAAGTCATTTATTGTATTTATAATGATATAAACAAAATTAACTTAAAATATTATAAGTAAATCTTTAAAGTATCTTAGTAGACCCAGACTTTTTAATTTTATTCAAACAATAACATTATGAGAATAAATTTTAAACATTAAAAGAAGCTAGATTTATGGCCCCAGGCCAATGTACTTATACTATTTTTTAATATGATACGTTTGTCATCGTTAGATGATAAGGCTACTTTATTAACGGATTGGGTGAATATTTCATGTTTTAAGGACTTGAAAACAACATTCCTTTTTTTTATAACTTTGTTGTGTAATAAGACGTTACTGTAATCTTTAAAACCTAACTGCTTCACAGCTGGCTTTTTTATTCCTTTAGCCTTTTTAATTTCTTTGTTTTCAGTTTTAATACAATATAATTTTGATCTTAAACCGACAAATTCAGTTATAAGTTTTCCACCTAATTCGTCTTTAAACAAGCCAGGAATCTTTTTATTTTGTTTTGTAATACTATAACAATTATTTTCTTCATAATTGCTTGTATCAAAATAAGCTTGAAATTGAAGTTTCAAGTCCCTATACACGTCCTTGGTTTGTATTGAGTATAAAAAGCTATCTGTGTCCGTGTAACAAAGTTTTAAATTATCACCGTAAAAGGGTTTCATTACGGAATAATGGAATTCGTACATATGGCTTTTAGAAACTTCCAAAACTGTAAATCCTATATAAATTGGTTTGTCCAGTAATATTGACTCCGGCTTCATTTGAACTGCAACAAAATTCTCAGAAAACACAGTTGCGCTATGGTAATTTGGTCTTGCTATTAGTTGTTGTGCAGTAAACTGTTTCTTTGTTTTATTTCTAGTGTCAACCCATTGATTTACTAATTTTACATCAACTCGTTTTTCCGGATCCTCTAATGTTTTGCCGAAAATGCTATTGTTCAAAAGTTTAAAAAAATCCTGTTCAAAGGCAGACGTAGCTTTTTGTCGTAATTCGGTATTCAGATCAATGTATTGCTTTAGATAGGGGCTTTGCTTAAATGTAATTACTCTATGGATTTTTTTTAGTTTCAACCCATGGGTAAGGCATGTTTTTAAATGTACATAGTGAATAACATAATGGAATTTGTCATATAAGTTCGGAATTAACTTAGAAGTTTTAGAACCCGGTGGAGTAAATTTTTGTGGACAAAAAGGTAGTTCATTATGTAAATCATGCAATTGTTCTGGATATTCTAAATCGATTTCTAAAATATACCCTTCTTCAGCATCATTAGGAGTATTTAGAATATCTTCACCATTAAATTCTGTTGGATGTAATAGGCGAAAATCAGAATGAGGTAAATACGAGCACATTGCATATCCGTATAAATTATTGCAATCTATATAAAATAAGTAATTGTCTGGAGAAGATGGATCGTAATTAGACAAGTATTTGTTGTTGGCCTTCGCATATCTATTGGAAACTTGACAAACTCCCCCGCGGATACCCTGCTGAATTAACCGAATAATTTCCAAGTCTTCTATCAGTTGTAGTTTAACTTTCGTTAAAAGTAACATAGCGTCGAAACTTAAACTCGGAGCGGTAAGATAAAACGAAGGATCTAAATTATAATTCGTTTTACAAGTATAACGAAATTTTTCAAATACGTCAGCCAGTAAAAGTACGTCGGATTTTAAATATAATTTTGTATATTCTCTAAGATTGTTTAAATTAAAAGTTTTCCAAACGCGTTCAGCATGCTCATAATCAGATTCCGTAATATTACACTCATTCAAAGTACTATAAAAATAATCTCGTGGAGGTAATTGCTCTTCTTCATACGATTCCCAATTTGTCATGTATTCATAAGGGTAAACCCCTTTGCGTGTCAATAACTCAAACTGACGTTCTTCAGAAAAAAAATGAGATAAATGTACAAAATCCTTAATATTTAAATTAGCAACCAGTTTTTCAAGACTTGTCCCTAAAAATTTAAACGAGTCAACAAAGCGGACTGCCATATACCTATTATCATCCGTTGTAAAAAACTTAGTAAATGATATATAATTTTCTTTATTTTTAGCTATAACCTTTAGTGGTCCCGAAGTTTCACCCAATTGTCTAATAAATAAATGACTGTCGTAGCCGGACAAGTTGTGAAAAAATACGGGTACAAATTGCGGTAAACGATATTTGAGATTACAATAAGAATGAGCAGGACCTCGGTACCTACCAGTTAGGTGACAGTGGTCTCTAACTTTGTCGTCAAACAACAACTGATTGCATAGATAACATTGCTTCGATTTAGAAAACGATTCCAATTCTTGTGACGTTAACTTTTTCATAGGTATTTTGTTTTTATAAAGAGTTAATATTTTAGATATGTCTTTCTTCAGATTTTCAATAAATACTTCAACACAGTCTTGTCCAAGATATGATACATATCGATTTAGAGAACTGTCATAAGAACAAACTACATAATATGCAAATGCAGCCGGAACATGTTTTTGAAAGACATGTGTAAAGTTTGAAGCCGACCCGTTCGGACTTGGCTGTAATAACGATTCGAAATCCGCGTAAATAACAAACGGCATGTCTTGCATTTTCTCATAGTTTTTAAACTGAATAAATGTGCCAGGCTTTGGCAAAACAGTAGCAACACCACCGCATACATGAGTATTAAATTTACTTTCGTTTTGAAAGAAGACCATACAGTCATCACAAAAAAATATTTTGCGGTGGTTTTTTGTGACTTGTGATCTCATTAAACGACTTAAATTTTTTATCCAACAGTAATGCGTAAGATTTCCCTTTTCTAGAAATAATAAGTTAACATGATATTTTTTCTTGTTCTGAGTGCGGTATAATGGTCCAACAATACTAGTTTTGTTTTTAAGTCCATAAACATTGACGCTTACACTAGGATTGTTCATTTCAAAAGTTTTTATATCTACAAAACTTACAGGAAAAGACATATTTTTTATATTGAGAATGTTCTCGAAATGAGGATAAGAAGACGTTCGCTGAGCATTGTTCTTAGTAGGATATAATGCCGCAATTATGCTCCACAAAAAACAAAATGAATCCGTGTTTTGAACGTTAATGCAAGCTCGTTTTAGTTTTAAAGCTTTAGGTAAATCTATAAATTTAGATGCTTTTAAAGGATTATATTTATTTATGTTAACTTCTAAGTGTGAATTTCGCTCAAATGACCAACCGCTATCTATTTCTTGCATTTCGTCAATTTTAGTTGAAATAATATCTATTGCTTTAGAGAAAACTTCGTCAAACACGTAGTTCTTGTGAATGATAAAGTTTTCTGTGGAAAACGATTTTAGCTCAGATTTGATAGAGTCATTAGTTCTAAGAGAAAACTGTGCAAATAACTCGAAGTTAATTTTAACACTATTAAAGGCTAGTTGACGCGCGTGTAACAGTTGCCGCACGCGAGCGCGCATGCAGCGCATGAACTCGGTCGGGGTCTGTACGCCTTCATCCCTGTTATGCAATCGATATGTAGCTATTCGACTACGAAATGCACTACTTATTTTATCTATACCATCTGCTACTTCTATTGCTGAGTTATTTTTGTGTATGTTACTTTTAAGATGAGCCGAGAAAGTATTACTTTTGACGGATATATCGCACACAGTGCAATATATCGTTCGTTTCGACATTTTTATTTATTACCTACCTAACTAAGACTAAAATTTAGCGTGAATGAAATTAAATAGTCTGGGTGAACTAAGACATACGAAATAATTCACTATTTTAGTTTATTAACGTAATTACTAAACTATATACAATTATCGCGGATTATATTTTTTACTAGCGAAAAATGTGCCCTCCTCTTCAAAGTCCTGTCGTGCTCGCTTGACGAACTGGTGCAATAGGCCCAGCTGCTCGACGTCTGAATCCGTCTGGTACTTAAGCGATAAAATCGCTTTCTTCCAACGATCCTTCGGCTCCACAGCTCGTATCTCGCTGGTGTTGTAGACACGCAACTCGATGAAGAGGTCTCCAGGCAGAGAGGCGGTGCGGCGCAAGGCTCCGTCGGCCACGCGGCGCGTCAGCACGGACTGCAGGCGGGGGGGCGCGGTGCGCGCGCGGCTGCTCTCGATCTCCGCCTCGTCGTCCCAACCCAGTTTCCACCCGGCGCTTTGAGCTCGTTTCTCTCCACTCGTGCGGTCTACTGACTTGCGTTTCGTAGAGGACGACTTTTTCACCGTTGTTTTAACCCTGAAAAACCAACGTAAGAATAAGCATTCGATTTATAAACAGAAACATAAGTACTGCGACTACAAACGGCTCAGACAAAAATATTACTATGTACCTACATATGGGCATATGAAACGTCTATCAGAGTAAAATGTAAAACAACTCAGTCATTAGTTACTTAAATACACGTCTAAATAATACCCAAGGTACCCAACGTAAAGTAAATATCGCGATATAAAAGTGTATTAATAAACTTACGGTTTTTTAACTGTATCGTCTTCAGACTCGTATACTGAATTCTTTGCTGCTTTCCGAGGTCTTTGGGTTAACCTGGCAATGAAAAAGATAAAATTAGTTTAAAACGATAACAACATGCTCACAGTTTCAAAGAAATTATTGAACATTACATAATTATAGTAAGTACATTAAATCGCACCTTTTAGTAATTTGTTCCTCATCAGAATCTACGTCTTCGAACTTGCTCCCGCAACGCTTGGCAGCTACGTTTGTCTTGCTATATTCAATGTCCGACCTGTAAAATAATAAGTCAATAGACAAACATTGTTATTACTCACAACATGTATTTATCATTATAATTTTCTATGTTAATTTCTTCACATGAGTGTCTTACGAGGAAACTGACATTTCCGTTTCTCAGGCGGTGGTAGGGCTAGCGATCACTGTATACTTAACGAAACACCCGTGACTTCGATCGCGTCAACTGATAAGTGATTGATTTCATTTCTTGCCTATGACCGCAGCGACTTGGGCTTCTGTTTCACTTTCCATCAGTTGACGGAAGACACTGCTGTAAACAAGCGAGATTAAATATAACTTACGAACATTATGACTGCAGAGAATCCTCGAGGCTACGAAGCTGAAGAATATCTTGGAAATTGACGAGCACTGACTGCAGCGAATCTTCGAGGTGACGAAGCTGGAGAATATCTTGAAGGTTGATGAGCACTGACTGCAGCGAGTCCTCGAGGTTACGAAGCTGAAGAATATCTTGAAGGTTGATGAGCACTGTGTGGCACTACTGTAGTAATAATGCTTTAGCGGTTGGGAGCCCCTAATTTATCCGAAAATAGTGCAAGATCAGTAAATGAGGTAGTCAACAGTTTAAATTTCTTACTGTTTTCGTAAACGGGTAAACTAGTTATAGTTTATCGTTTTGCGTTAGCAAAAATACGAAAGTAACCGTTGACGAAAATGTTTACGAACACTGCCTAAATATTTTTCAACAATCAGCATTTACGAAAATGTGCCAAATTTAAATTGCGAAATGCAAATTTTAATGTTAATTAAATTTAGTTCAGATTTCCTGACAAATAGCTGTACGGTCAACGTAAAAATCATGTTATGAAATTAATTTCACTCCATGGAAAGATATTTTTCTTGCTTCATACGTTACAATATTCCATAAAAGGCAGCTGTGTTAATAATTATGATTAATCAAATTTAAACTACAGCGATAGATCTCCAAAGGGAGTAGCCAAGGAGATATTAAAGTTTACAAATTTGTATGCAAACACAAGCATACTCTTTTGTTCCTCATTCACGTTCATACTCCTACGGGACGATAGTTCAACGCGATCAATGAGATGTTTTATCATCAGTCACACGGACAACGGCTTAACGTGATTTAGATTAAAATGTACATACCTAAACGTAAATAACAATGTTAATAGGCATACAACGAAAACAAATATGAAAAAAATCTGACGAATTGAGAACCTCCTCCTTTTTTGAAGTCGGTTAAAACATATAATATCAACATTATTATAGTATAATTTTGCTACTGTCTGTACCTGCAAGTTCGAATGTTGAAACTGTAGCATCAGCAGTAACAACGTGCTCGTAAACATGTAGGACCTACATTACAATTATAATAATATATTAGGGTTCCTTGTCTTAATATTTATTGTTTAAGAGTTAGATACATACTAAAACACATTATAAAAAACTTGTTAATTAATTATATATACGTTAATAGAATAGATAAATGTATGACGGGTAATGCAAAAATATTTTTTTTGGTAAAATTAGCCTTAAGTATTATTGTTATTAGTGGCATATGACTTAAAAATTAACACGCTGACTTAGGATACATCCTTTTTTTAAGTCATCTATACCAACTAGATAATATTCAATTAATGAAATTTACTTTTTTACTTTGAGACTAAATATCTTAAAGCGTTTTGAATGTTTTTTGATTTTTTGACTTGAATGTTTTTTGAGATTTGAAAAAATCTATTCGTTATCGAGATACAAACACAATAATATGTATAATGAGTTTGGATAGTAACTCTGTAGATTGATGATGTATGATTCTAATTTGTTTACATATACGGAACCTTCGTTGTAAAATCTGTACTGTCTTTACTAGAATCATTTTGCTGACTTGCTCAAATTCACTGTATGGCGCGATTCGTTCATTCGAGTCATTGTTACAGTGTACGCCATAGCCTCTGGACTGTCAAGTGAAGGTTTTATTTTAGGTGCAACTTGAGACACAATTGCGATAAGCAGCATGTAATGGTCACTTTTCTAGACAAAGTACAGAATGGTTGGTTGGTACGACCAATCGGGCTAGAACAGATACGATGTTCTAGGTGCCACAATCAATCTAGAAACGTAAAGAAAATATCAAAGCGCGCTCAGTAATCCGAAAGTGTTCAAGCATTAGCACGACCAATCTGGCTAAAATTCAACCTTAACGCTGGCATAAAGAGGTTTGGTGTAAGGATGCGTAGTGAATGTTTCGGTGTACGCCACTACCTATGCATTGTTCAGTGAATGTTTCGTTTTGGGTGCTTATATCTTGAAAACTATCAAGCGAAAACTTCTCTAGACGGAATGTGGTACGACCAAACGGGCTAGAACCGATACAAAGTTCTAGGTGCCACAAACATTTTAGGTAAGTACGAGTATAAATCGACACCGATAGCTTTGGTACACAAGTTATTACGCAACGTTTAGGAATTTCCGGTTAGGTACAGACCTGTGAATTACACAAATCACAGTTCTTGTTGATAATAGTTTGTGAAACTGATTTGGGATTCTACTTCAATTTGTTATAATTGGTCGTTCTAATTCACTTTCGGTGGCGAATGAGCGAACGAAGTAAGCGAATGAGCAGAAAGTGAATTAGAACGAACAATTATAACCTACTCACATCAACATAAATAAACAAATAAATAACCCAATGCCACGCTGGGCCACGCATCGCCATCTAGCCCCAAACTAAGCCGAAGCTTGTACTATGGGTACTAGACAACTGATAAACTTACTGACGATACTTTTTTTTTGTAAATAAATACATAGTCTAACCAAAATAAGTCTGTGTTACTTTATATAAATAATTGAATTGAATAGTACGAGTATACATAGTACACCTAGACCAATACAAACAGACATGTTCATGAACACAATATTTGCACTGTGCGGGAATCGAACCTACTGGCTCAGTAGGCACAAGTCACTATCAAATGAGCCTTCGAACCATTACGCTGTTGAACTCTCTTCCAGCACACGTGTTCCCTTCCTCTTATAGTCTTGGGTCTTTTAAACGGGGCGTGAAGCGGCATTTATGCAGGCCGTCATAGTGTGATCGGTCCGCGTTGCACTAACCATGTGTGTTGAGGATCGCTTACACTTTTTGGACTTCGTCATTTGCTTATCATCAGGCAGTCATTATGACGTCATACTTAAAATCGGATAAAAAACAGGCTGACATCCAAATAAATTGGTATGAAGCGAGCTCTTCTAGATTCAGGAATCGAATTCAAATAACTTTTATCGATCACCATTACAAATGTCGCAAAAAGTTAATTTATGTTCCCTTAGGGTCGTGACACAAGTGCACAATCATATTACGGTGTCAGTGGGGTAATGCGCCCTACGGGAATGGGGTCTAGGGCACGGGGTGCGACTGCACCCCTTGTTATGGGTGATGCAATGCATTTGTTAAAGAAACAATCGATATGCATGTGTGAACTTATGATGCAAGTAGCTGGAGAATAGATTTTTTTAGTCATCATCATCATCAGCCTATTACAGTCCACTGCTGGACATAGGCCTCTCCAGTTGTACGCCACTTAGAGCAAACATCTGGAGGATATACCCATAATCGAATGATTTTTTTAGTAGTTCGACATAATGGCTTCCCTACGCCTGATGGAAAGCGAAAGAGAAGCCCAAGTCTCTGTGACAACTGGCAAGTAGTTACTTACCTGTCAGGTGCCACTGCCATGCCGGCTCAACCCTAACCCCCCACGAGCTCCGGAGACCGGAGTATGGGAGCTGACATGACTAAATGGCGGTGGCACGGCGTAGCTCCTCGCTCCGGTGACGCTGCTGCCCGTCATCGGCCTGTGGTATTTAGCTACGCCTTCAATCGTGATGGTCATACCGCCACCAGTCGGTTGCCAGCGCCTCGTTTGTTATTCGACAGGATGCACTACGCGCAAGTGAGTTAGGCTTGGAGCGAAAAGATGATGGGTCGCTCCCTTACAACCCATACTCATCATCCCCCTAGCGTTGTCCCGGTTTGTGCCTCTAGGCCCAGGGTCCGCTTTGACCATGATGCTAGATTTAGCGAGTCTGGTTATTACATTGAAGCGACTGCCATCTGACCTTCGTAACCCTCAGAAAGGGGAACCAGACAAATTTGGATCATGGTTACACATTCAGAATTAAACTGGATGTGCAGGTTTCCTCACGATGTTTTCCCTCACCGCCAAGCTAGTGGTATAATTTCGCACATAGATTTTTGCAAATCCAGAGGTGCGTGCCCCGCGCTGATTCGAACCGACGACCTCACGTGTGTTAAGCGACGATCTTACCACTAGGCTACCACGGCTCTTACCTTACATCCCATACTTTCGTTAACAAAATATCTATCCCAGCTGTGGTCATTGACCGGCGCACACTGTAGTGCTGTGAGCAGCCCATTTCGGCTGCAAGGTCATTGATGCGACCAAACGGCTAATTATAGGATGAAAGGGCCGGCCCTAAATAGTATTTGCGATGAGCATTGAAACAGGTTTTGGGGTACCGTGGTAGAATAACTGAACCACGTTTTAGAGGTCAATTGCACATGGGTTCAGTCCCCATCCAAGACTGATAAAAAAAAAAATCAAATATCAGACAACATCAAACTTGCTCCATACTATACTAGTATTATAAATGAAATGGGAAAGTGTGTCTGTCTGTCTGAGTATGTTTGTCTTTCGTTCACTGCAAAACGGAGCGACGAATTGACGTGATTCTTAAGTGGAGATAGTTTAAGGGATGGAGAGTAACATACTCGTAGGCTACTCTTTTGCCACTTCCCTAATTTCGCGAGTACGAAGCCGCGGGCAAAAGCTGGTAGTGATGATAAGGGATGGCGAGTAACATAGGCTACTTTTTGCCCCTTTCTAACCCCTCACTTCCCTTTTTTTTTACGGGACACCTGGGTTATGTGGGGCTCACTCCTATTTAGCGGAGAATACCCACTTAACCCGACGGTGGTCCGCTACGAGCACTCTGTCTGAGGAGGGTCGGGATGCCCACCCCTCACTTCCCTAACTTAACGCTAGCGAAGCCGCGGGCAAAAGCTTGTAGTGATGATAAAAAAGATGATATAATTTACATTTTTTTTTAATTTCAGGTACAATGCAATGCTTAAACAACAGCTTCGGGTGTGGTAAGCGATAATTCACGGCATGCCCACATTGCCCAATTGCCCAACCACTTTTCCACATGTTCTTTCTGTAGTAGATATTCCACCTGTCCGTACGAAGCGCTTTGATAGATAGATATATTCTGTCTGTGTCTGGGTGTTTATATTTGTATTTAAGTATTTATTTGTGGTACCTTCGTTGTTCTGATACCCATAACACAAGTGCTTAAGCTACTTACTTTGGGATCGGAGCAATGTATGTGATGTTGTCTGATATTTATTTATTCATAGTTATTCTTTATTGCACACCAAACAATTTACACAGAACTAGGTACAGTAGACAATTTGTTGTACGATATAGGCGGCCTTATCGCTATAAGCGATCTCTTCCTGGCAACTTTAGGGTAGAGGATAGTCAAAAAGAGAGGCTTTGTTTCTAAGCAGTATGTATAATCAACAATTAAGTCATCATCATCATCAGCCTATAGCAGTCCACAGCTGGACACAGGCCTCTCCAGTTGTTCGCCACTTTGGTCGAACATCTGGAGATGCCCATAATCGCCACGCTGAGCAGATGTATTGAGCCAAATTTTGACTGGCTCGGTGACTCAATTGGTAGAGACCTCTGCCTTCTGAGCCAAGGGCCGTGGGTCGCCCACACATTACAAACATTTGTGTGCATGAACATGTCTGTTTGTATTGGTCTGGGTATTTTCTATGCATAATATGTATTTATTTACAAAAAAAATAAGTATCTAAGTAAGTTTATCAGTTGTCTAGTACCCGTAGTACAAGCTTCGGCTTAATTTGGGGCTAGGTGGCGCTGTGTGGCCCAGCGTGGCATGTCTTGGGTTGTTTATTTATTTAAATAACAGACGAGGCTCTGGCAACCGACTGATGGCGGTATAACCATCACGATTGAAGGCGTAGCTAAATACCACAGGCCGATGACGGGCAGCAGCGTCACCGGAGCTTGGAGATAGGTCCTGCGACCGTCAACCCTTCTGCCCAGCGTGACGATTATGAGTAAAGCCTCCAAGTGTTCGCCCAAAGTAGCGAGCAACTGGAGAGACCTATGTCCAGCAGTGGACTGCAATAGGCTAATGGATGATGAATAAATTTTCAATTCAATTAATATATTTTAAGAGAGGTAGGGCATAGCGAATCTTCGCTCGAATTGAGCTGCCCGTCCGGGGAAGGACCTCCACCCTATAGAATACCGCAGCCAAATGAACTCCGGGTCGTGTTTCTGCTGGTGAGTAGGGTTTCTGGAGCTCATGGGGGATTAGGGTTGGGCCGGCATGGCAGTGGCAACTGACAGGTAACTAACCAGTTACTTGCCAGTTGTCACAGGGGCTAGGGCTTCTCTTTCGCAGTTCGCTTTCCATCAGGCGAAGGGAAGCCATTATGTCGAGCTACTACAAAAAAAAATACTCGTACACAGTTTGCTAATTAAACATCTTATTAATGTTTTTAACCCGGTACACGGATTCGGGACAACGGTCGTGACAAACGGACGAAATCCCCTAAAGCCGGGTATTATCTCCTCTTTCAAATTAAAAACACCTATTACGCAATAATCCTTTTTGGGTTAAAAATCTTGCGGTCACTTTAGAAGATTGCATTTAACACCTTATTCTCAGAGGATTACATGCGAAATTACTATGTTAACTGTTCTGTATATCCGATATTTGCAATCGAAATATGATTAAGTCTCATTTGAATGAAGACTTTATTATAAAATGTGGTAGGATCGATATTCCTCATTTGAATAAAATCGTTATAGCTTTTTTTTGCTTGTATCATAATATGTAACGTTTTATGGTGCGAGTCCCAAGGATTCGCACGGTTTAGCCTCTACTTTCTTAGTACGAACGGCTAAACTATGGAACTCCTTGCCGGACTCTTTGTTCCCCGACACATAAAGTCTTCAGGTGTTCAGGGTGAGAGTTATTGATATTCTGATGGTAAGCGCCTTAACATACTGTTCTTAAAAGCGAAATGTGAATCTCTGGCAGCGCTGGCAACCGAATGGTGGCGGTATAACCATCATGATTGAAGGCGTAACTAAATACCACAGGCTGATGACGGGCAGCAGCGTCACCGGAGCGAGGAGCTACGCACTGCGATACACAACCCGCCTGCCCACCGTGGCGATTATGCGTATATCCTCCAGATGTTTGCCCTAAGTGGCGAATAACTGGAAAGGCCTATGTCCAACAGTGGACTGCCATAGGCTGATGATGATGATGGCTTCAAAAGAAGTGTCAGCACTCCAGATTGTGGTAGCATGTTCTGCTAAAGACCAGGAGGTTCCGAGTTAGAATCCTGGGTGGGGTCTATCTACGTCCAGCAGTGTCTTTTGTAGGCTGATGATGATGATGGTCTGGCTCGCGCTAAAGCTGCGATGTTAAGTTAAATTAAAAAAAAATAGTTATGATTTATAATTTCCTATTAATTTTTTTGAGAAAAGTCCAAGGAATCTGCGATAGAGCTGTCAATTGAAACATTATTAATAGTCGCGCCAAACTTGTGCCTTGGCGGGAAGGCGGCCATCTTGTAAACACGACGGCATCCATCTTGCGTTTGACACTTTAAAATAAGTTGGCGCCATTGATCATTATCGGACGATTAATCTGACATCGGCGCCGGAAAAATTGGAAAATTGTTTGCCTTCGAAGATGAAATGCAAATTCAGTTCAAAAATTTTAATGAAGCTCTGTGAAGCATGATTTGCGCTTTTCACCTAGCTGAACCGCACAGCGCCATCTTGTCCCAAACTAATCCGATGCTTTTAATATGGGTTTTAGATAACTGATAAACATACTTAGATACCGCACTAGCTGTGCCCGCGACTTCGTCCGCGTGGAATGGTTTATTTATAAACCGTACGTAAAGGCGTAACTTTTTTATTTATGAACCGATTATCATGAAACAAACACTAAATGTTAAGGGAAGCTTCCAGCAATATGTTAGTGAACCGCATCTTAATCGGATACGCGGCTTCTGAGATTAGCGTGCACAAACATACAGACAAACAGACAAACCGACAAACAGACAAAAATTCCAAAAATCATTGTTTTGGGTACTATTTCATTAATAAAGGCCTCCCATAATATTTTTTCATATATATCTTCCATGTACAGACAGCGACTCGTTACATTTTTATTATATGTACTAGCTGTGCCAGCGACTTCGTCCGCGTGGAATAGTTTCTTGGGTAGTGATTTTAATGACGCCCAGTGCCTGGCAGCTGGCAGCGGCGCGGCGCAGATCTCGGCGCGCTTTATATACCCGCGCAAACGTACAGCAGGCTCGACGTGATTAGTTAAATGAGCGTAACTTTTTTATTTATGGACCGATTAACATGAAACAAACACTAAATGTTAAGGGAAGCTTCCAGTGATATATTAGTGAAAACCGCATCTTAATCAGATACGGGGTTTCTGAGATTAGCGTGCACAAACATACAGACAAACAGACAAACAGACAAACCGACAAACAGACAAAGATTCCAAAAATCATTGTTTTGGGTACTATTGCATTAATAAAGGCCTCCCATAATATTTTTTCACATATATCTTCCATGTACAGACAGCGATTCGTTACATTTTTATTATATGTATAGATAGATAGAAGATATAGATAGAAGAAGATCAACTGGAAGGAATAGAGTGGTGACTTGTATTCTATTCCGTCACCGTACGAAACATTATTTATTTTCACATGTGTTATAATGTCTGTAGTGGTCTGCTCTTTCGCTCCAAGCCAACCTCATCTGCCCGTGGTGCACCCTGCCGAATAACAGACAAGGCGCTGGCAACCAAGTGGTAGCGGTACAACCATCATAATTGAAAGCGTAGCTTAATACCACAGACCGATGACGGGCAGCAACGTCATCGGACGAGAAGCTGCGCCCTCCGATCGCTAACCCGTTCGTCCAGCTTGGCGATTATGGGTATATCCACCATATGTTTGCCCAAGTGTCGTACAACTGGAGAGCCATGTGTCCAGCAGTGGACAGCAATAGGCTGATGATGAAAAAGAGCATTCATGATGACTTCTACCTGACTTCTGCCTTTCGCAGTCATGCCACTTTGGGCAAACAGTTTTTGTTTTTATTTTTTTATTTATTTATTAAACTTAAAATACACTACCCTTACAGACTAATCTAATGCGGTAGTATACCTAATCTTATCTACTTATAGCTAATTATGTACAATGGTACCCTTGTGAATTCACTCGGAGGGTATACCCATAATCGCCTGGGCTGGCGGGTTGGCGATCGCAGAGCGTAGCTTCTCGCTCCAGTGACGCTGCAGCCCGTCATCTGCCTGTGGTATTTAGCTACGACTTCAATCGTGATGGTTATACCGCGCCACCAGTCGGTTGCCAGCGCCGCTTTTGTTATTCGGCAGGATGCACCACGGAGCCTGGAGGGAAAAGATGATATGTCGCTCCATTACATCCCATTCCATCTCGCGACTCGCTACAACTAGGCAAAATGAGCATCTGGATAATGTGCCAAAACACAAAGTGTCGGACAAAGCTTTAGGTACCACACGCGAAATGGGCGCTCAGATGCCTGGTTGCGGAAACTGGCCCGTCTAAACTAAACTAAAGCTTTAGGTAAAGAGAACAGCAGTTGTGTTGTTGCACTCCCGGCCTGATTACGGCGGCACCAATCGAGGCTGCCTTTGCTCTTTGTGCTTAAAATAAAAAGAGAAACTATAAAAGCGCATAGCAATCAAATACCTGCACCTAGCCTCGTTTTTAAGGGCTGTCCTGTGCGCTTGTTTATTTCGTCGGGAATGCGTTTACGGCTACTACACCACGGTTACGTAGTAACTATTTATTAATCTGTGACCACGGCTACTCCCTTTTTAGGGTTCCGTAGCCAAAATGGCAAAAACGGGACCCTTATAGATTCGTCATGTCTGTCTGCCCGTATGTCACAGTCAGTTTACTCCGAAACTATAAGAGCTAAATTATTGAAATTTGGTGCATAGATGTATTCTGGATGAAAAAAAATCAAAACATTTTTGGGGTTCCCCATACATAGAACTAGATCTATCTTCTATACATATAAAAAAATGTAACGAGTCGCTGTCTGTACACTGGAAGATATATGTGAAAAACAATATTATGGGTGGCCGTTTATTAATGCAATAGTACCCAAAACAATGATTTTTGGAATTTTGGTCTGTTGGTCTGTTTGTCGGTTTGTCTGTATGTTTGTGCACGCTAATCTCAGAAACCCGCGTATCCGATATAGATGCGCTGTTTCACTACTAGATTGCTGGAAGCTTCCCTTAACATTTAGTGTGTGTTTCATGTTAATCGGTCCATAAATAAAAAAGTTACGCCCATTAACTAATCACGTCGAGCCTGCTGTACGTTTGCGCGGGTATATAAAGCGCGCCGAGATCTGCGCCGCGCCGCTGGCCAGCTGCCAGGCACTGAGGGTCATTAAAATCACTACCCAAGAAACTATTCCACGCGGACGAAGTCGCTGGCACAGCTAGTACTCAATATTTTTTTTTATCAAACCTATACGTGTGAAGTATCTATGGATAGGTATTTTAAAATGATGTTGACGGTTTCTAATCAATTTTTTTTCTAAAACTGAATAGTTTACGCGAGGGACATCTTCCAAAGGGGTAAAATGTGTGTCTCCCCCCCCCCCCCCCGTAACTTCTAAAATATGTGCATGATAAAACTGAAAAAAGTATATGATACTTATGTATTACTATGAAAACTCTAATGAAACATTGGTTTGAACGAAATCTAGACAGTAGTTTTTTTTAAACGTCATAAATCATTTTCATTCAATCAGTGGTCGGAACCCTCACGTGCGCGAGTCGACTCCGCACTTGGCCGGTTTTTGTTTGAAGACGGTTAAAAAGTAGGTAACAAACTGATCTGTGAGAGGCATACAAAGACACAGTAGCACTTTCCAGTCTTAAGATATGTAATTAGCGCTGGCTAATTAGCAGTCGCCGCGTCCTGTATGCTGATCGGCCGCTCTACTTGACTAGATCTAGGTTAATTAAGACATTCTCTGGCACGTCTGAATTGATATCTACTCGATCAACTTACCAGAGAATCTAACTAGAACTAAGTAAAAAATAACTCAGTTTTATTTCCTTTTTATAGTGCCTCGACATAAAGGCCTCCTACGCCTGATGGAAAGCGAACGAAAAGCCCAAAGTCGCTGTGACAACGGGCCAGTACCTGGTCAGGTTACCTGTCAGTTCTACCCCCACCCAACCCTAACCCCCCACGAGCTCCGGAAACCATACTCGACCGGCAGAAACCACGACCCAAAAGGTCCATTGACTGTGGTTTTCTATAGGGTGGAGGTCCTTCCCCGGACGGGCGGCTCGATTCGAGCGAAGATTCTCTATGCCCTGCCTCTCGTCTGCTCCACTTTTTGTCAGTATCACGTTACATGTTGCACTGTCATTATTTTTACTGTGTCCGGGGGTTGATCGGTGATTAATTACCACATCGTGAGCTAATGAGATGTTGACGAATTGTGCGGGGGGTGATTTGCAGCCGATGGGGTGGGGATGCATAGATTATGTAAGGGGAAGTTTGTTTAAGCTTAATTTTTAGCTTTAATGATAACTAGCGAACCGCCGCTCGCTTTGCTTCGATTTATACCTATAAACCTTCCTATTGAAACACTCTGTCTACTTAAAAAAAAACCGGCAAGTTCTATTCGAGAATACATCTACTTATCAAGTTTCCACAGTACGTATAGGTCTTATAGTTACGGAAAAAAGTGGCTGTGACATACGGACGGACAGAGATGACGAATCTATAAGGGTCCGTTTTCGCCATTTTTTTTTCATGATATAGGGGGCAAACGGGCCTGAAAGTCACCTGATGGTAAGTGATCACTTCAGCCCATAGACACCGCCACACCAGGGGAGTCACAGGTGCGTTGCCGGCCCTTGAGAAATCTATAGGCTCGCTTTTTGAAGGTCCCTAAGTCATATCCACTCGGAAAAATTGCAGCCGGAAGCTGATTCCAAAAGACCGGTTGCACGAGGCAGAAAATTGGCGCGCAAAACGCACCGTGCAACTACCGTCCCGACTTTCAAGGTAACTAAGTAGCCATTTGGCTACGGAGCCCTAAAAATGGTTGGCCGACCCGCAAAAGGTTTTGGATGGTACCTACCCCAGGTCAGGCAAACGCTGCTGATATTCCCTTAGTCGTTTCGGGAACTCTCGTGGATACACAGACCCGGTTGGCAATATAGAAGACAACAAACCAATGAAAAGTATTTCAAAAAGCTTTCCCATCGTCATCTGACCCAAATCTCCACATCGGTTCGTCAGACAGGCGACCTCAGATTTCCCATTAAAAACTGGGTCGTTTTTGCAGCTAAAACAAAAAGCTGGCGCTATCGGGAGCGGACCGGAGCCGGCACAAAGGCGGATTGGGCTCGGAAGTCGGGATTGGCAACTTTTGATTTGGATGCGAAGGTTTTTATTACGGACTGCATTCTGTTTAGGTGATTCAAACGGTGGCGAGCTTTATTTTTTAGTAGCTGTGCCGGCGGCGTCGCACGCGTGGATATCGGGTTTCAAAAATAACAGACTTCCATAAATGGTACTTAAATTTTAGGTTAGACCTCTAGCAATACATTGGTGAAAACCGTATTTAATTCCATGCTGTAGTATTCGCGTGATGCGCGATCAAACATGCCGATAAAAATTTCCCCCGGTTTCCTAACACTTCCCCGTCACTGCTCTGCTCGTGTTGATTGTAGCGTGATGAACAGTCCTATAACCTGCCCAGGAGTATGAAGAATGATCGTACAAGTTTCAGTAAAATCCGTCCTGTAGTTTTTGTTTCTATAACGAACATACAGACAGACAAAAATTTTACTCATTGCATTTTGGCATCAGTATCGATCACTAATCACCCCCTGATAGTTATTTTGAAAAAAATATTTCATGTACAGAATTGACCTCTCTACAGATTTATTTTAAGTACTAGCTGTGCCAGCGACTTCGTCCGCGTGGAATAGGTTCTTGGGTAGTGATTTTAATGACCCCCAGTGCCTGGCAGCTGGCAGCGGCGCAGCGCAGATCTCGGCGCACTTTATATACCTACCCGCGCAAACGTAGGTACAGCAGGCTCGACGTGATTAGTTAAATCGGCGTAACTTTTTTAGTTATGGACCGATTAACATGAAACAAACACTAAATGTTAAGGGAAGCTTCCAGCAATATATTAGTGAAAACCGCATCTTTATCGGATACGCGGTTTCTGAGATTAGCGTGCACAAACATACAGACAAACCGACAAACAGACAAACCGACAAACGACAAAAATTCCAAAAATCATTGGTTTGGGTACTATTGCATTAGATAAAGGCCTCCCATAATATTTTTTCACATATATCTTCCATGTACAGACAGCGATTCGTTACATTTTTATTATATGTATAGATATAGATAGAAGATAACAAGAGCGTTCAGGCCTCACAGCACCTGATGATAAGTCGTGAGGTCCAAATGTTAGGTCGACAGGCATAATAGGACAAACACACCGCGCCTGTCGCCCTCCCTGAACGCCCACTGAGATGCCGATTGCTGTTTTTAGTCCACTCTTGGATACAAGTAGGTCTCTACGCTTGCCATCTTTTTCGACTTTCGGCTTCTCTTGCATCCACTTAAGAGCGTCCTACACTACGTTTACCGATTACACGGTCTCCACTCCAGAACTCGATTACCCCAACGGTTCCGGCATTGCCATTTCAGCTTGCTTATCCGGTGAGCTATATAAATAAAAAAAAATCGTATAAATTCGTATTCCTGTAAATCGATAAGTGTTTAGGCCAACGCCTGGCCAGATGTTGATGGCAATACCGTCGGCGCCTGTTCCAGTCGATACGGCAACGGGTCACTCGGCTTCGGACGTCACCGGCAGCCATCATGTCATTGCGCCTTGAACCACGCAGCGAACAACAGAACATTGTACCTAACCATTTGTATTATCGAAAGTAATTAAATTCATTCTAGTTCGCATCAAGCTGTGTTCATTCTAAGTCCTCACCGTAAAGGAAGAAGACCAGGCGCGATCAATAAAGGTCTTGTTTTTGCTGGCTCCCTTGCGCTCCGATCAGCGACCCCGAGGAAGACGCCGACACGTGTCTTCGGACACACGTGGTCAGTGACGTCGCACCGGGAGGGCACCACTACGTCCTCCCGAGGTGTGCCGCCAGTCGTTCAGGCGGCGCAGCGCTACTGAGCTGAGGAGGGGCTGAGACGAATCCCGACGGGCATCCCGACCCTCCTCAGATGAGCGCTCGTAGCCGACCACCGTCAGGTTTAGTGGTTATTCTCCGTTTTAGGAGCGAGTCCCACATAACCCAGGTGTCCCGTACCTAGGGCCCTGGTGTGTGCGTAAAGGCATTCCTGACGTATGAAAAAAAACCCTCATTGTTTTGGTCATACCGCCACCAGTCGGGGGCCAGCGCCTCGTTTGTTATTCGGCAGGATGCACCACGGGCGGGTTAGGTTGGCTTGGAGCGAAAAGATGATAGGTCGCTCCCTTACAGCACTCAAATAGTATGTCTTCATAGCGGTAACTGTAAACATGCTTACGTCACGCCGGTATCGATACGAAACTATAGCGAACTATTGAATCGTCGACTCGTCTGCTCAAAGTGTCACGTCGTCGCCAAGTTTGGCGCGTGTGACAATGGAATTAACGTGTGTGTACTTAGCTATTGTGTGTGTCTTGTGTTATGGGTATCGTGTCAAGGAAGTATCGTGGAAGATAGGATAGCAAATAAATTACCCAAGACATGCCACGCTGGGCCACACAGCGCCGTCTAGCCCCAACTAAGCCGAAGCTTGTACTATGGGTGCTAGACAACTGATAAATTTACTAAGATACTTTTTTTTTGTAATAAATAACCCAAGACATGCCACGCTGGGCCACGCAGCGCCATCTAGCCCCAAACTAGGCTGAAGCTTGTACTATGGGTACTAGACAACTGATAAACTTACTTAGATACATTTCTTTTTGTAAATAAATACATTTTATACATAGAAAACACCCAGACCAATACAAATAGACATGTTCATGCATACAAATGTTTGTAATGTGTGGGGATCGAACCCACGACCCTTGGCTCAGAAGGCAGAGGTCACTTCACTACCACATACCGCGGGGTCAATCTAGTGCAGTCAATGAAGCGAAAAATACGGGCTAACCTCCGAATTTTTTTACTGTGATCTGATTTGCATGAAATTTTGGGATTAGGTTCATCTTACCATTAACTTCAAAAGTGAAAATGATTTGAACTCCGCCACCACCATGGGGGTGGTTGCCACCCCTTCTCGGGGGTCAATGGTTGTTTTTTCAAAATAACCTCGGATATCGATTGAAGATCTAATTTTAAGCAAAAAAGTTTCTATAAAGTTTCTCGAAAAATCTAATACTTTTCAAGTTATTGGCAATTGAAAATTCGCAAATTTTTCACGATTTTCATCAGTTTTTTTCAAATATCTCCAAAAATATACGTTTTACCGAAAATTTTATAAGGAACGAAACTGTAGCAGGTAAAAAAATGAACAATTTGGTTTTTTACAAAGTATTCTAAGTGCAATATTAAGCTAGATATTAAAGATCAAAGCCGTTTTTTATTTTATCTGAAATTTCATCGATGTAGTCAATGCCATCTAGCAGCGAGCAAATGCATTTTATGCTTTCTAATCGAAAAGGGTTTGTAGTGCTTGAAATAAGCTTTAAAATGAGCTTTATCAAAAGTCTTTTGCACGTAAAATAAGTGAGCTATATTGCAAATAAGCGGAGCATCGAATGTTTTTTCTTTTCAATCAATGGGTTTAAATAAGTGCCATTTCCACCAAAACTAAAATTAATCATATTCCGCCTAGAATTAACTTTATTATGAAGAGTTTTATAGATTGTATTAGTTTGGCTGCTTTAGGACACATAGTTTTCAAAAAAGTCACGATTGAAAAAAAATCGAGAATTTCAAATTTTTAAAATCCCACCCCTTTTTCATAATATCTCAAAAATGACGACAGATACGTATAAAAGTGTAGGGATAAAAAATTTAGGTATTTTTTTGACAAACAATTTAGTTTTTTTGTTTTTTCTATCAAATAAAAATTGACGGAGATATGATTGTTTAAAGAGCGCGTGGCAGCGCAATCACAGCCTCCCTTAATCGTGACTTTTTTGAAAACTATGTGTCCTAAAGCAGCCAAACTAATACAATCTATAAAACTCTTCATAATAAAGTTAATTCTAGGCGGAATATGATTAATTTTAGTTTGGTGGAAATGGCACTTATTTAAACCCATTGATTGAAAAGAAAAAACATTCGATGCTCCGCTTATTTGCAATATAGCTCACTTATTTTACGTGCAAAAGACTTTTGATAAAGCTCATTTTAAAGCTTATTTCAAGCACTACAAAACCCTTTTCGATTAGAAAGCATAAAATGCATTTGCTCGCTGCTAGATGGCATTGACTACATCGATGAAATTTCAGATAAAATAAAAAACGGCTTTGATCTTTAATATCTAGCTTAATATTGCACTTAGAATACTTTGTAAAAAACCAAATTGTTCATTTTTTTACCTGCTACAGTTTCGTTCCTTATAAAATTTTCGATAAAACGTATATTTTTGGAGATATTTGAAAAAAACTGATGAAAATCGTGAAAATTTGCGAATTTTCAATTGCCAATAACTTGAAAAGTATTAGATTTTTCGAGAAACTTTATAGAAACTTTTTTGCTTAAAATTAGATCTTCAATCGATATCCGAAGTTATTTTGAAAAAACAACCATTGACCCCCGAGAAGGGGTGGCAACCACCCCCATGGTGGTGGCGGAGTTCAGATCATTTTCACTTTTGAAGTTAATGGTAAGATGAACCTAATCCCAAAATTTCATGCAAATCGGATCACAGTAAAAAAATTCGGACCTATAATGCTTCATTGACTGCACTAATCCTGGTAACACAGATAATTTCCCTAGAAAATGGGAAAAATCTAATTAACTTAGTCTCCACTGTGAAACCGTGGGTAAATAAGACAAATTGTTCGGCTTGCGAAGACGAAAATAAATAGTGTCTTTTAGGGGTCCGTATTGCTTAGTAAAAACCTTAAAAAACACAAAGTCTAACAGAGGTAGGGCATAGCGACCTAGAAGGATGTAAGGAGCGACCTATCATCTTTCGCTCCAAGCCAACCTCACCTGCCCGTGGTGCATCCTGCCGAACAACAAACGAGGCTCTGGCAACCGACCGGTGGCGGTATAACCATCACCACAATTGAAGGCGTAACTAAATACCACAGGCCGATGACGGGCAGCAGCGTCACCGGAGCGAAAAGTTACGCCCTGTAATCGCCAACCCGCCTGCCCATCGTGGCGATTATGGGTATATCCTCCAGATGTTTGCCCTGTGGCGAACAACTGGAGAGGCCTATGTCCAGCAGTGGACTGTGATAGGCTGATGATGATGAAGAGGCCGCTACTAGTCTGCCATCCTCAGTAATAAAAAAGGTACGGGTCCCTCAGTACACTAGTGACGTTCACAGTTGGTCTGTTTTTTCTAAAGCATTATTTTCCCTGAAGGCTGACGGATGGTGCGCGAATTAGACTGAGGAGCTGCCATTGCTCCGGGGGTGGGTCGTTTGCGTCATGAGTAGGGTGCCTACAAATAAAAATAACCCAAGACATGCCACGATGGGCCACACAGCGCCGTCTAGCCCCAAACTAAGTCGAAGCTTGTACTATGGGTACTAGACAACTGATAAACTTAGGCAAATACTTTTTTTTGTAAATAAATACATAATTATTATACATAGTAAACACCCAGACCAAATACACACAGACATGTTCATGAACACAAATGTTTGTACTGTGCGGGAATCGAACCCGTAAAATAAATGTTTCTTTTTCTTATTCCAATAATGTAACCCAAGGTGTGAAAAAATTACCAAAAGGCTTTCTTACAAATCCAAACTGACGTGTATTGAAAACGTTACCATAGCAACCTAATCTGTTATGTCATGTATGAAGTATTCTTTTATTGTTACTGAATTATAAATACTTATTAACTGGCGGTTATCTAAAATACCCGAAGCGAAGCGAGGGCGGATCTTCTAGTCTTATCCTATCCTACTTCCTTCCTATCCTACTAATAATATAAATGCAAAAGTTTGTTTGCATGGATGTTGTTCCTTTTTAACGCATTAATTACTGAACGGATTTTACTGAAACTTTATGTACAGTAATATAGCTTATACGTTGGATTAACACATAGGCTATGTTTTATACGAATACTCACGCGGACAGTATTAAATAAACTAAAAATCCTCAAAAATCCTAAGCCACGCACACCCTACTCATTGGAGCGAGACGAGAGATATTTGTCAAAGATAATTAGGTTGGTGACGTCACATCTAATTTGGCGCGAACGGTGCCCGGGGCGAGACCTCTGCAGTCGGGAGTCGAGTTCATTAAGCTTTTAAAAGCTTTCAATTGACCTTAAGCCCACGGTTTTGTTCAAACGAGCTTATTTTTGATCGCCAACGCAAAATTATGACTATGCATTAATTAGGCACCTTTAGGGACACGGGGTGGTTCTATTCAAAATCTAAGGATGTAAGGGTGCGGCCTATCATCATTTCGCTCCAAGCCAACCTCACCTGCCGAAATCGGTCGGAAGCAATCAGCAATAACTATAATTATTTAAATTTTACAATTATCCCTTATTTTTGTGTCCTCTGTCGAACAAAAAAAAATTTTTTTTATATCCATCCATAATTGACGGAAATATCGGTGAACATACATAAAAAAATTATACATACTGACGAATTGAGAACCTCCTCCTTTTTTCGAAGTCGGTTAAAAAGTACTACAAATGATTTCTTTTGCTTATTCACAACCTCACCTAGACAGTCTTCGTTTGAGTGTTTTCATTTAATCAAGTAACGAATGAAACGCGAACACTAAGCTTCAATTCAGCTCAACCTCGAGTTCTACAAAAGCTGCGCATACATAATGTAACTCGATATCGTTATTACAAATTACCCGACTGGCGTAGCCTTCGTCAGTTCATCTATACAAGAGCTTCTATGAATAATTCAACGTCTAATCACTCTGCGGGAGCGGGACGGCAATATTTATATGGTTTTGAGTCAGCATTTTTGCGTGAACAAACACATTTTTACCACTTTGGAAGAGTCTTTCGCGCAAACTATTCAGTTTAGAAAAAAATGTTAGAAACCTCAACATTATTTTCAAATACCTATCCATAAAAACCTACACGTATAGGTTTGATGAAAAAAAAAATTTTTGAGTTTCAGTTCTATATGGGAAACCCCAAAAATTTTTTTCTGATTTTATTTTAAAATCATAATGCGGTTAACAGAATATATCTACGCACCAAATTTCAATAATGTAGCTCTTATAGTTTCGGAATAAACTGGCTGTGACATTCGGACGGACATTAAGTTTAAGACAGACAGACAGACACGACGAATCTGTAAGGGTCCCGTTTTTGCCATTTGGCTACGGAACCCTAAAAAAGAATAGACAAGTCTTACATCTCTTCGAATTCGAATTTTCTCGTCGGTTACTGTTGATCTACCCCTATTATAGATTATAGTTTGATTGAAGTATAGCCTTCAACGAGCGTTAACTCAAATGTATACGGCTGCAGCAGTTGCATCGCATGATAACGTTATTTGCATGTCGTTATCGTTACGAGGAGGGTTTTTATTGACTGGCGCATTGCCGTGCCGTTTATTCGATAAGGAATTGTTTGGGAGTTGAAAAAAGGGTGAATAGATATCTATGCTAATAATGGATTGCGGACAAACATCCTACCAATATTATAAAGTTTAAATTCCGTTTGGTTTTTGAATCAAGAATAGGTGTCCTGACCCTGTCTAGTCGACTCGACTCACTGCGTCGCATCCATGTGCGTTCTCCTCCGCATCTATCACAAGATCACAAGGAATGTTCTGAAGAATTGTTTGGTTTACTGCCTGCAGCTGAGTTTCTTCACCGCACCACACGTAACCGACTGAAATTCCATCCTCATCATCTCGACGGTTGGCGATCATCGACTGTACGTTTTATGAGGAACTTCTTGCCTAGCTCCTCGGTTTTGTGGAACCAACTTCCAGCGACAGTCATTCCGAACAGCTACGACTTGGAAACCTTCAAGAAACGAGCGTATCATATTTAAAAGGCCGGCAGCGACCCTAAACTCGGTTAGAGCTGCGGGTGTCCATGGGCGATGTCGACTGCTTACCGTCAGGCATCACATTTGCTCGTTTGTCGCCTCTCGCATAAAAAAAATAGGTGTCGCAGTAAACGATTAAGGGAATAACAGGAAACGCAATTAAGCGTTTACCGTTTGGTGGGTACAACGACTGCATGCTGACTAATGCGAGTCCTATAAATCACAATTGTCTTTAGGGGAGGCCTATCTCCAGCAGTGGGCATTATCATGGTGGACAACAAGTATGGTATTAATTAATAAACCACTTAAAACTTTTATTCTGTAAATGTTTTGTATAAAAAAATCTCTTTATATCATTGTTATTGACATAAAGAGATTTTTGACAGGCTCGGTGGCTCATTTGGTAGTGACCTCTGCCCTCTGAGCCAAGGGTCGTGGGTTCGATTCCCGCACAGTACAAATATTTGTGTTCATGAACATGTCTGTTTGTATTGGTCTGGGTGTTTTCTATGTGTAATATGTATTTATTTACAAAAAAGAAATGTATCCAAGTAAGTTTATCAGTTGTCTAGTACCCATAGTACAAGCTTCGGCTTAGTTTGGGGCTAGGTGGCGCTGTGTGGCCCAGCGTGGCATGTCTTGGGTTATTTATTATTTTTCAATATCCAAATGTTTGTGGTCAAAAATATTACAGGTATTCGTCGAAGTCGGTTAATAAAATAAAATAAGCACTATAACATCTCCAGCGTACTTTGCCAGCGTCCAAACTCAAAAATACAACCGAACCCACCTAAAGAATTTTACGACACGCGCTGAAAACAGTAAAACTCCGCCATCCCCCCATCCCTTCTCACCAATCACGGTCAATTCTCAACAGAAAAGGTCAGAATCCCGGTCAGAATCTGACATCGCAACTCAACCCGAAACCTTTCCTTCGGCGAACGAATTACACGCCCCGACAAGATTACAGCCGTAATAAATAGCCTTGCCGTTGAAGAGGGTACGGCCAATCGGCGGAATTATCTGTAATACTTATGCCAATTGTGATCATATCAATAACTCGTGTGGTAGATGGGATGAAAACGGTCGGTCGGAATAGGGTAGTTTGATATGTTTGACTTAGCATGTCACTACTGAGAACACGAGAATTGATAATCTGAAAGTATTTATTTACAGAATCCAATTACAAACACTCATTCAACCAGAGAGAGAGAAAAGTAATAATCAGCGGGAACTCGATGACAGCTGTCAGTGTCACCGTTACGTCAAACTTCAACTGTCAACGTTAGTGCGGTGACTCTTGAGCGTGGCGAATAGTGCTGTGTCGCAGCTGTTGATTATTCTCCTCTAACACTACATACCTATATAGATTTAATACAAGTCAAATTGTAGTTAATGACTTATGAAATGTTATGTAAGAAACTTTTTTATTCTTATCTGATGAATTGTGACTATATGAAGGATGTAAGGGAGTGGCCTATCATCATTTCGCTCTAAGCCAACCTCTACCTGCCCGTGGTAGGTACATCCTGCCGAATCAGCCCGTCGATTATAATTATGTGTATATCCTCCAGATGTTTGCCCTAAGTGGCGAACAACTGGAGAGGCCTATGTCCAGCAGTGGACTGCGATAGACTAATGTTGTATGCTACTCAAATACACTATTAGGGGCAGCGCAGACGACAGACTATCCGTAATGCACTTTTTTGAAATTATATGCAAGTAACGCACACCACGCGCAAAAATCTGTCGCGGATATTTCACAGACTCAACGCACATCTTCGATCATTCTGTCGGCAGAGCTGTAGGGACCTAGACGCTCTTTTTAAATGTCTCAGACGCAGACTCTATCGCACAAAAAGTGTGCCGTCTGCGCTGCACCTTACACGCCGGAGAAGTCATTTGCACAGCTACTCGTAGATACATAGCTAGATATATGTATATCTGTGGGGACGACCCTCTTCTCGGAATTCTTAACAAATTGCTACCAGTTTTGTGTTGAAAGCTGTTCTAAAGTTAATTAAAAGGTGTGCGAGTAATTAAATCTTAGTTTGGAGTTGATAAAGGTCTCTGCCCACTACACCGTATCATACCATGGCCGTGCTATGAACGTGTCAAGCACGGAAGGTAATACGATACGGCTTGCTTTGCCCACTGAAACGAGTCGACGGCGTTTAATGCCCGTATGATGCCCGTATGATGCCGGTATGGTGTCCGTATGCAACCCGTATGGTGCCCGTATGATGCCGGTATGGTGTCCGTATGCAACCCGTATGTTGCCCACCCGTAATTTGTGTGACTTATTCATAGGAAGCCGTTTCATTATCGCGTTTATAACGGTCCTTATACGCGGTTATAACCCCTATTATCACAGTTTTGCTGCCGGCAGGCATCGGTTTGGCACCGTCGCGTGCCGTGCGCGGGCGTACCGCCACCGCAAAATATCTCGCCGACAATTCTGAACTGTCCGTGCATGGCACGCGACGGTGTTGGTCGGTGACGGAACGGTCTATGGGCATCGTCTCATAGTTTTCAAACAAAGAATACTTTTTTGTTGGACACGTTCATAGCACGGTCATGGTATGATACGGTATAGTGGGCAGACTCCTTTAAGCGCGAAGCGGCGAAGTTTTTCGAAGACACCTTTGGGATTTATCGATCGACCACTTTTTAAGGTCTCGTAGTAGTCCACAGTGCCTAAAGAGGAAAGTCTTCAATCAGTGCCTTCTACCGGTCTGACATCGGAGCCGAAACGTGGACACTAACGGTGCGGCTAGTCCACAAGTTAAGGTCGCTCAGCGCGCTCTGGAAAGGGCTATGCTCGGCGTCTCTCTGCGGGATCGGATCGGGGTGATCCGGCAGATAACCAAAGTCACAGACATAGCCCCCGGATTAGCAAGCTGAAGTGGCAGTGGGCTGACCACACTAGCAGCAGAACCGATAACCCGTTTGGAGGTGTAAAACGAGTTCTGGAGTGGAGACCGCGTCCTCGGCAAACGTAGTGTAGACGCCCTAAGGCCAGGTGGAGTGACGATTTGCGCAGGACGGCTGCAAGTACTGGATGCGAGAAGCCAGGACCAAGCAAAGTATTGGACGTTTTTCTGATAAAAGGAATCCACCACAAAAAAGTAAGCTCCAGCTATAATGTGATTGGTCAGTTTGCTATGTAAATGTCAATGCTATGTCAACATTAACCAATCAGGTAAGAGTTGGACCTCCTTTTATGTGATGGCATCTGTTGGATTTCTTTTTTCAGAAACCAATTGGAGAGGCTTATGACTTGCCAGCTATCTTGTGCAAATCTGAGGGCGTCCCACACTACGCTTACCGCGGTCAGGGAAGAAATGTTGCGATCAGATATCAATCAGGACTTAAAAACTCTCAGTCCGTATTGATTCACTAAACATAAGTAGTAAACTTTGTATTGTATAGACTCAACTTTTATTTTGCATTGTTTAACTTTAAAATATTAAAAAATGTTGTAATACCAAAACATGTAACAATTGGCGATTTAAAAAGAGTAACTACCGAGTTTCCTGCCGTTTCTTCTCGGTAGAAATCTACTTTCCGAACACGGCGGTAGCTTCTTTTTAAATTGCTTTTATTCACATTTTTACATTACTTTTTACATTTGTACATTATTTTTTTTACTTCACGATTCATAAGTGATTATTTTAAGTCTATGTGAATTTATTTTTTATTTATTTATTTATTTTAGGTACATCAACAGAATACTATCAATAAGTAGCATATTATTATACATGGTTACAAAAATAGTTCTAGACAGTACTCCATAATAAACGTACACAGCATGATTAAAATTATACATAAAAACATATAAAACAAAAATAAACATACAAGGATTAAATTTAATTAGATTTAGATAATACATATTAAACATATTTAGTTTTTAGTTTCAATTTGGGAAAGAAGAACAATCACTCACAATGTAATCGGTGATTAGCCTTTTATATTTATTAAATTTATAATCAAAAACATCCATGTCCCTTCCACCCCTCACCAGCTCGTTATAGGTGCGACACATTCTGACCAGAGGACTGTAGAAGGATGTGTTGTTTTTGTATACCTGTACGGAGAATGTGTTCGGGCACCTGGCTCTGTAGTGAGTATTGATGTTGATAGTGCAGTCAATGAAGCGAAAAATACGGGCTAACCTCCGAATTTTTTTACTGTGATCTGATTTGCATGAAATTTTGGAATTAGGCTCATCTTACCATTAACTTCAAAAGTGAAAATGATTTGAACTCCGCCACCACCATGGGGGTGGTTGCCACCCCTTCTCGGGGGTCAATGGTTGTTTTTTTAAAATAACCTCGGATATCGATTGAAGATCTAATTTTAAGCAAAAAAGTTTCTATAAAGTTTCTCGAAAAATCTAATACTTTTCAAGTTATTGGCAATTGAAAATTCGCAAATTTTTCACGATTTTCATCAGTTTTTTTCAAATATCTCCAAAAATATACGTTTTATCGAAAATTTTATAAGGAACGAAACTGTAGCAGGTAAAAAATGAACAATTTGGTTTTTTACAAAGTATTCTAAGTGCAATATTAAGCTAGATATTAAAGATCAAAGCCGTTTTTTATTTTATCTGAAATTTCATCGATGTAGTCAATGCCATCTAGCAGCGAGCAAATGCATTTTATGCTTTCTAATCGAAAAGGGTTTTGTAGTGCTTGAAATAAGCTTTAAAATGAGCTTTATCAAAAGTCTTTTGCACGTAAAATAAGTGAGCTATATTGCAAATAAGCGGAGCATCGAATGTTTTTTCTTTTCAATCAATGGGTTTAAATAAGTGCCATTTCCACCAAAACTAAAATTAATCATATTCCGCCTAGAATTAACTTTATTATGAAGAGTTTTATAGATTGTATTAGTTTGGCTGCTTTAGGACACATAGTTTTTAAAAAAGTCACGATTGAAAAAAAATCGAGAATTTCAAATTTTTAAAAATCCCACCCCTTTTTCATAATATCTCAAAAATGACGACAGATACGTATAAAAGTGTAGGGATAAAAAATTTAGGTATTTTCTGACAAACAATTTGGTTTTTTTGTTTTTTCTATCAAATAAAAATTGACGGAGATATGATTGTTTAAAGAGCGCGTGGCAGCGCAATCACAGCCTCCCTTAATCGTGACTTTTTTGAAAACTATGTGTCCTAAAGCAGCCAAACTAATACAATCTATAAAACTCTTCATAATAAAGTTAATTCTAGGCGGAATATGATTAATTTTAGTTTTGGTGGAAATGGCACTTATTTAAACCCATTGATTGAAAAGAAAAAACATTCGATGCTCCGCTTATTTGCAATATAGCTCACTTATTTTACGTGCAAAAGACTTTTGATAAAGCTCATTTTAAAGCTTATTTCAAGCACTACAAAACCCTTTTCGATTAGAAAGCATAAAATGCATTTGCTCGCTGCTAGAGGGCATTGACTACATCGATGAAATTTCAGATAAAAGAAAAAACGGCTTTGATCTTTAATATCTAGCTTAATATTGCACTCAGAATACTTTGTAAAAAACCAAATTGTTCATTTTTTTACCTGCTACAGTTTCGTTCCTTATAAAATTTTCGATAAAACGTATATTTTTGGAGATATTTGAAAAAAACTGATGAAAATCGTGAAAAATTTGCGAATTTTCAATTGCCAATAACTTGAAAAGTATTAGATTTTTCGAGAAACTTTATAGAAACTTTTTTGCTTAAAATTAGATCTTCAATCGATATCCGAGGTTATTTTGAAAAAACAACCATTGACCCCCGAGAAGGGGTGGCAACCACCCCCATGGTGGTGGCGGAGTTCAAATCATTTTCACTTTTGAAGTTAATGGTAAGATGAACCTAATCCCAAAATTTCATGCAAATCGGATCACAGTAAAAAAATTCGGACCTATAATGCTTCATTGACTGCACTATGAGGGATGCCAGAAGATCGGGGGCGTGTATGGCCGAATGGAGTATTTTATGGAGACATAACAGGTCATATCTTTTACGACGAGAGGATAGGGGAATCACATTAAATTTCGACAACCTCTGGTTATAGCTTGACAGAGACCGACCCAGGTTGTGCTTGAAGCACAAGTACCGCAGACATCTCCTCTGAATGCGCTCCAAGTTGTCCACATGGACATTGTAGTAAGGGGACCAAACAGGGCTACAGTACCTGAATAAAGGTATTTTGATTTTGATAACATAAATTGGGGCACATTTCTTTCAATAACGCTTTCACGTTTCAAATCGGATTGTCCCGATGTGGGTCCAAATGGACGGAGTCCTCGGAGGGCGGGTCGCGGCCGGAAGGAGTGCACTTTGGGCCTCAAGCCACTCCGTGTTTGGAGCCAAGATTGAGGGTTCCGTATCTAGAATAGCTGTGCTAGACATTTTTGATTTAAACGAGTAGATACATAGCTGGATATTCTTTATTTCACGAAACACAATATTACATGAAAGTACATTACAAGTCCCTACTTCCCTATTGATATTATAAATGCGAAATTAACTCTGTCTGTTACGCTTTCGTGCTTAAACCTCACAACCGATTTTGATGAAATTTGGCACAGACAATCTTTAGACCCTGAAAAAGGACCTTTTATTATGAAAAAAGAGATCACGAACACTTGCTATTTATTACGAACACTTATGTGATACACCCACCCTATATGAACGCGGGCACAGCTAGTTTCAAAACATTACATACATTGCTCCGATCCCAAAGTAAGTAGCTTAAGCACTTGTGTTATGGGAACAAACACAAGTGTTCATCACACGAATGCAATGAAATGCAATTACTATCTGAACCAAAGTGGTGGTTTTTGTCTTACGGGCCCCTAAAGCCCTTGACTATTACAGCCCCCCCCACCCCCCATTCGGGGCGGCACGACCGGAGATTGCCCTTTGACCGCGGCGATGCCACCGCAACGTAAACGTATCATGTCTGATTGGTTTTGGCCTCTTTGATAGAAGATCGTATGTCTCGGAGAACAGAGGACGGCAAGGAGTTACAATCCTGGGTTCTTTAGACGGGGCGTGAAACAGCATCTCAGTGGGCCTTCAGCGTGAGGGCGACAGGCGCAATGGGTTTGTTCTATTGTGCCTGTCGACCTAACTTTTGGACCTCACGACCGCTTACCATCAGGTGGAATGAGGTCCTGAAAGCTCTTCTTATAAAAAAAAACGCACCGTGCAAGTCATAGATTTCATAAAACAGTGCCTTTTTGCTGTATCTCGGCCGATGATAAAAAGCAGCCCCTTCAAGGGAATCATCATCAGCCTATCGCAGTCCACTGCTGGACATAGGCCTCTCCAGTTGTCCAGTTGTTCGCCACTTTGGGCAAACACCTGGAGGATTTACCCATAATCGCCACGCTCTGGGCAGGCTGGTTGGGTATCGCATGGCGTAGCTCCTCGCTCTGGTAACGCGGATGCCCGTCATCGGTCTGTGGTATTTAGCTACGCCTTCAATCGTGAGGGTTATACAGTCGGTTGCCAGACTTCAAGGGAATCATCATCCTAGCCTTTTTCCCGATTGTCTCAGGGTCGGCTTCCCAAACTGAGAGATTTGGCGAGGGCTGAGCTTTTACACAGAGCGACTGCCATCAGACCTCCGCAACACTTAGGGTAAGCTATACCCATTCCCAGTTGGGCGTCAGAGTTATCATCATCTCTGATATGATGTGACGACTGCTATCTGAGTTGGTAAAGATAGCACCCGGGACCAACAGCTTAACGTGCCTTCCGAAGCACCGCACGGAGGAAATCGGTGTCATATTTTGGTCACCCATCATCGGATTGACCGCGCCAATGGTTGCACAACGTTGCGATCATTGTTAAGCGTACAAGACCGCGGCGCCACCGAGCTCCTCAGTTCAAGGGAATCAAATCATGTAATTCAGTGGCATACTACTTCATTTATGCACTCTTCACACCCAAGCTTGAGTGAAGTGGAGTGATGTGAGTGGCCTGTCGTGACTCGGCATTCGCTGAATCGGCACATAATTGGGTCAATAACCTAATTGACACAGAGCATTCGCCATTGATGTGTTCACATGATTGATGTCGACTTAACCGGATTAGTAAGCTAAAGTGGCAGCGGGCTGGCCACATCAGCCGCAGAATCGATAACGGGGTGTAAGGAAACGAACTGTTCTCTGGCTCGGTGGCTCATTTGGTAGTAACCTCTACCCTCTGAGCCAAGGGTCGTGGGTTCGATTCCCGCACAGTACAAACATTTGTGTTCATGAACGTGTCTGTTTGTATTGGTCTGGGTATTTTCTATGTATAATATGTATTTATTTACAAAAAAAAAATGTATCTAAGTAAGTTTATCAGTTGTCTAGTACCCATTGTACAAGCTTCGGCTTAGTTTGGGGCTAGATGGCGCTGTGTGGCCCAGCGTGGCATGTCTTGGGTTATTTATGTTGTGAAATTTCTCAATAGCAGCTCCCGTTTCACCCCTACTGCCACTATATGTGAGTGACTTAGCAAATATAGTTGAAATTAGGTCAATTACCGATTACTAAGCAATTTCCCCCTTAATTAGCGGTTCCACTTAACACCCCTTAATTTACGTTCAGTATTTTTTGTTTTACGGTTTCATAATGCAACGTAAGTGACCTCGCCCACGTCCTGCGATGATAGGCAAAAATAAATAACTATTTAACAACCCTAACATTACATATTTTTCTTTGATTATAGACCTATCACCTTTTCACTCCAAACCATCCTCACCTGCCCGTGGTACATCCTACCGAACAACAAACGAGGCTCTGGCAAACCGAATGGTGGCGGTATAACCATCACGATAGAAGGCGTAGCTAAATACCACAGGCCGATGACGGACAGCAGCGTCACCGGAGCAAGAAGCTACGCCCTGCCATCGCAAACCCGCCTGCCCAGCGTGGCGATTATGGGTATATCCTCCAGAAGTTTGCCCTAGGGGGCGAGCAACTGGAGAGGCCTATGTCCAGCAGTGGACTGCAATAGGCTGATGATGATGATGAAAATAGGGTCAAAATCTAAAAATACGTTACTGCTGTAGCGACATCTGTCTCCACATCGTCATCATCATCATCAGCCTATCGCTGTCCACAGATGGACATGGGCCTCTCCAGTTGTAGGTACGACACTTTGGGCAAATACCTGAAGGTTTTACCTGTAATCGCCACCCTAGGCAGGCGGGTTGAGTATCGCAGGGCGTAGCTCCTCGCTCCGGTGACGCTGCCGCCCGTCATCGGCCTTTGGTATTTAGCTACGCCTTCACTCGTGATGGTTATACCGCCACCAGTTGGTTGCCAGCGCCTCGTCTGTTATTCAGCAGGATTCACCGTGCGTAGGTGAGGATGGCTTGCAGTGGAAAGATGGTTTTTTTTTATACTACTAGGGTTAACAAAATGGCTGCCGGCCCGCCTGATGGTAAGCGGTCACCGCGGCTCATGAACGCCTGCAACACCAGGGGCATCGCATGCGCTTTGCCGACCCTTTAAAAACCTAAGTATTTATTTTAGACTTGAAGCGCCCCATACTGTATTCCCCTGAGAAAACTTGTGCAGGGAGCTCATTCCACAAACACAACGTTCGCGGGAGGAAATACCTCTGAAATCGGACCGTGCGTGACCAGTTATGGTGGGTTGCTTCCTCACATCCCATATTCCAGACAGGGCAGAGCAAACATAGGCGCACAGGTAAACATGTGCATTTGATAGTGCTGTCTGCGCAGGCGCCGGTCGTTGCGACCGATAGATAGGACAGGATGTATCGGACATGACGAGTGATAAAGGTGAAATGTTTGTCGACTTTGACGTTTTGGGTTCTGCTGTGAAGTGGTTCATAATGCGTGGCATGGCGGTGGCAACTGACCAGTTAATTGCCCGTTGTCACAGCGACTTGGGCTTCACTTTCGCTTTCCATCAGGCGTAGGGAAGCCAAGCTTCTATAAAAAAATGGATAATATCGTAAAAAAATCTTAATTGTATTTTTTTTATAATTTTTATGTGTTATAATAAAATCGTTAAAAAAGTGTGTTAGTAAATTCAACATTATTCCAAAAATCATAATATTTAGGCGGGTAAAGCATAAGTCCTCTATCTATTGGACAATAGAAAAAAAAACTAAATAGATAACCTTTGAATTCACCTTTAAATCATATCAACAGATTACCAACTACATATTGTTATCCCTTTCACACATTCGCGAATTAGGAATCCATTGAAAGGGATGGAAATATCTCTTTACAAATTCGCTTTTTTGTGTATACTCTGTCCCTCTCTCTCTACTCGGTGTAAACGAATGAGTGAAAGAGATAGCACGCTCCTA
The DNA here is from genome assembly GCA_031163375.1 of Conogethes punctiferalis. Classification (NCBI taxonomy): domain Eukaryota; kingdom Metazoa; phylum Arthropoda; class Insecta; order Lepidoptera; family Crambidae; genus Conogethes; species Conogethes punctiferalis. The sequence continues at coordinate 2,602,127 of CM062104.1, forward strand.
TTGAAGATAAGAGCCAGGTGAATCCTTTTTGAGTATTATGAATGCGTAAAAAACACCGACCAAGTGCGAGTCGGAATCGTGAAGGAAAGGTTCCGTACCAAGATTTGGGAAAACTTATTGTTGTTTTGTTTACCAACCTCAGTGGCGTAATGGTTAACGAGTTAAGCCTAAAAGCGACGGACCAAAGGCTCCGGCTGCGATACCCTGTCTCAAATCTGGGTGTTTTCGGATGCTCTCAGATACATAATTTACCTAAACTTCATCTGTTTAGCTATGTTGGTTCATGAGATACAGCTTAGTGCCAGTCCCACGTACAAATGTTAATTCAGTCAGTTCATGTAAATAAATACATATTATACATAGAAAACACCCAGACCAATACAAACAGATATGTTCATGCAAACAAATGTTTGTAATGTGTGGGGATCGAACCCACGACCCTTGGCTTAGAAGGCAGGGGTCACTACCAATTGAGCCACCGAGCCAGCCGATTTCGTAGTCCTGGGTACAGATTATTATGATTGCCACGAAACAGGCATTGCCTAGTGTGGCTTTCATAAGCAATACCTGTAAGTTGTACATTTTTCTTGGTAATAAACAATTTTTACTTTTACTTAGCCGTGGTTTTTACCATTAACACTAGAAAGACGGAAGCAGTCATTTGACTGCAATTTGAATTTAAATTTTGAATAACTCAAAAACTATTTGACTCAATGTATTGAGACTTTGTGACTTTTATTAATATTGCTAGATAAATGAAACTATGTATGAAAATAAATCTCGTCTCTTTTGTTTATTATATAAAATCTTGAAATACCGACAAAGACGGCGGCAGTCATTTGACGGTTGATATCGGATAAGCGTTTATTTGTAATAAGAGAAGGTAGAATACAAAATAATGAGCGCTTTATCCATTGTTTGGAGTATGCTAGTCAGATGAGTCAGTATAGTTATGACTGCCTATCGATTTGGTCAGAATTATTTTAAGATGAAAGCAGGCCACAAAACCAAAGCCTCGGTGAATCTGTTGTTATGCGTCTCGTGGAACCTTTTGCAAATACTGGTTGGAATGTAACCACTGACAACTTCTTTACATCGTTGAGCTTGGCAAATAACTTGCTCGCAAAATGCACTACAATTGTAGAAACTTTGAACAGGGCACGACGAGACGTTCCACCTTACGTCAAAATCACTTCATATGACTTTGTTTGAAACAAAAATTCTGAAATCTGATAGATGTATGCTTACAATTTATCAAGGAAAACGAAACAAGAACGTTTTATTTCTCAGCATGTTACATGACAATGTTGAAATAGATTCTAATCATCCTAAGAAAAAGCCAGAAACTGTGACTTTTTACAATGCTACCAAGTACGGCGTGGATGTGGTTGACCAGATGGCAAAAAAATATAGTGTCAAAGGGGCATCTCGAAGGTGGCCTGTATAGGTATTTTTCAATATTTTGGACCTAGCAGGGATAAATTCCTTCATTTTGTATAAGAAAATGTCAGGCACCAACATAAAACGAAGGAATTTCATACTAAGTTTAGCAAGTGAACTTAGCGGCAAAGTAGAAATTGAACCGAGACCCTCTGAAACCGAACTGTCGCCCGAAGAGTCCACATCTTCTACTTCTCGATCTTCTCTTCAAAATCCGGAAAGTCGGAAAAGGCGCGAATGCTATAAACAGAAATGCAAAAATAAAACTAATAAAGTATGCGGCTCTTGCAAAAAGCCACTTTGCGGCTCTTGTAACGTAAATATAATGTTAAAATGTATAAATTGTATGTAAATTAAATAAATAATTATATATTATACCCTGTTTTATTACTATAGTTACCAAATTTAGCACATAAATGAAAAAATATATGAAATAAATTGGAGCAGTCATTTGACCGGTCGCCGTCTTTGTAGGTAGGTAGATTTTCCCGTCGTTCTAGTGTTAATCTGCAGACCCCTAAAAAGTATAAAGGCTTAGAATTTCGAGTTGAAAGGGGTATATTGGTTGTGTAAGGTTTAATACCATCTTGTGTATTCTGTAGGTACAAAAAGGGAGTGTTGTGTTTACCGAGTGCGTGGGTTTGTTTACATTGTTATTAGGGATCCGCAGTAAATGGCAAACCTTTTATATTGGACTTAGAGGTGGGCTGGTCACATTAGCCGCAGAGCCGATATCCGTACGGGCACGAGTTCTGGAGTGGAGAGCGCGTCTCGGCAAACAGTATAGGCAATGCTCAGTATTTTGATTCTTATTTTTAAAAACCCACTCCTTCTGAATTGATGGCCAGGTGTATATTTACTAATTTTCGTAATCCTACTTAATATTATAAACGCGAAAGTTTGTTTGGATAGATGGATGGATGTTTGTTCCACTTTCACGCAAAAACTACTGAACGGATTTCAATGAAACTTTACAGGAATATAGTTTGTACATCAGATTAACACATAGGCTATGTTTTATGTACATAGCCTATGTGTTATTATGTTTTATGTATTATGTTGGGTTATGTATAGCCTATGTGTATATATACGAATATCACGCGGGCAGAGCCGCGGGCAGCAGCTAGTAGATTATAATATCAAGAATCTACGCTCGAATTGAACCGCCCGTCCGGGGAAGGACCTCCACCCTATAGAATACCGCAGTGAAATGACCACTGGGTCGTGTTTCTGCTGGTGAGTAGGGTTTCCGGAGCTCGTGGGGGGTTAGGGTTGGGCCGGCATGGCGGTGGCAACTGACAGGTAACTAAGTTAACTGGTTAGTTACTTGCCCGTTGTCACAGCGACTTGGGCTTCTCTTGCGCTTTCCATCAGGCGTAGGGAAGCCATTATGTCGAGCCACTATAAAAAAAAAATTAAATAATGTTTAAAAAATCTTCCTGTAAGTATATAAATAAATCTTGTCATTGTACGGAATCCATTCGCACCTCATGATCGCCATTTTGTTATTTGGAAACGTTTCAATTTAGCCGGCTTACAAATACAATCGGTTTCGCTGTGTTCCGAATATTAATCGCTTTTTTTAACGAAAACAAATTGTAAATGCAATATTTTTACACCTTCCTAATTGGGATAAACCGTTTTTGGTAATACTCGTACTTGCCCGTTATACACAGTATTAATAAATACTTTTTTGACCAAATTTCGGCCACAGTAGCCAATCTGCCACAATATGGCCGCAGAGACTGGCTCGATGGCTCATTTGGTAGTGACCTCGGCCTTCTGAACCAAAGGTCGTGGGTTCGATCCCCGCACAGTACATGTGTTGTGTGCATGAATATGTCTGTTTGTATTGGTCTGGGTGTTTTCTATGTATATTATGTATTTATTTGCCAAAAAAATATATCTAAGTAAGTTTATCAGTTGTCTAGCACCCATAGTACAAGCTTCGACTTAGTTTGGGGCTAGATGGTGCTTTGTGGCCCAGCATGGCATGTCTTAAGATATTTATTTATTTATATTAATTGGCGTTTATCTGAAATAACCGAAGCGAAACGAGGCCTCGCTTGTAAAACATAAATAACAAAATACCACCGGCTGTAAATCAAGTGAACGAATCCCAAGGGGTGAATTACTTACGGTCTTAACCGATAATGGAACGGTTTTAACCGTTGATACGTAAATGCCAGAATTTAAAAGGTCACACTTTTGTTGTGTCCATATATAATGTATAGGACTTACGTATATTGTCCTCATTGTTTCCGGACTTAGGACCATCCGTGTCATTCACGCGGGCAAAGACGCTACAGGTTGAACCAATAATCTTCTCCTTCTTGTATACTTTTAATTAATCTGTAGAAAAGTCAATTCTGTACATGAAATATATTTTCAAAATAACTATCAGGGGGTGATTAGTGATCAATACTCATGTCAAAAATGCAATCAGTAAAATTTTTGTCTGTCTGTCTGTATGTTCGTTATAGAAAAAAAAACTACTTTACGGATCTTGACGAAACTTGGTACTACTCATGGGCAGGTTATAGTATACTTGTCATCACGCTACAGTCAATAGGGATTAGAAGTGTTGGGAAAACGGGAGAAATTTTTATCTGTATGTTTGATCGCGCATCACGTATTGCTAGAAGTCTAACTTAAAGTTTAGGTATCATTTTATGGAAGTCCGTTATTATAGAAACCCGATATCCACACGTAGGACGCCGCCAGCACAACCAACACTAGCTGTGCTAAGTATAATAGTAAAATTCAGAAGTCATCCAATGCAACATCTCCAGAGACCTACCTCCATACCGTTTCAAATCATAAAGCCAGTAACAACACCAAACCTCCATTGACTGGCTCGGTGGCTCAATTGGTAGTGACCCCTGCCTTCTGAGCCAAGGGTCTTGGGTTCGATTCCCACCCGGGACAAACATTCGTATGATACTTATGTTTGTTCCGTGTCTGGGTGTTTATGATTTGTATTTAAATATTTATTTGTGGTACCTTCGTTGTTCCGTTACCCATAACACAAGTGCTTAAGCTACTTACTTTGGGATTAGAGCAATGTATGTGATGTTGTCTGATATATTTATTTGATATTGTCCCCAGGCGGCGACGAGCTCAAGCCCGACCCAGGCGTCCGCTTCACATCAGAACCAAGTGACCAGGTGGCCGCTGCCGGGGAGGCAGCGCTGCTGGCGTGTGCTGCCGCGTCTGCCCACCCGGCCAGGATCGGCTGGCGGTACAGCGCTGCGGCCGTGCCGGCGAGGGAGCACACGCTGTCTGTCGGGGATCTGCGCAGGTGAGAGAGAAGGTTACCGGTGAGAGGGATAAGGGTAGTGACGTGTCGTGGGTTCGATTCCCGCACAGTACAAACATTTTTGCGCATGGACATGTCTGTTTGTATTGGTCTGGGTGTTTTTTTTTCTATGTATAATCCCATCCCACTAATATTATAAACGCGAAAGTTTGTTTGGATAGATGGATGGATGGATAGATGGATGGATAGATAGATGGATGGATGGATAGATAGATGGATGGATAGATGGATAGGTGTATGGATTTTGATTTTGGTTGCAGCTAGTATTTCTCTAAGTAAGTTTATCAGTTGTCTAGTACCCATAGCTTCAGTGGCGGCGCTTGACCAAATGTAGGCGTCGGCGACATCAGCTTTGCGAGGCCTTTTTCATTACCTCGGATAGAATTAATCAACTACTCGGGGATTCCCCGACTCTCACGCGCGGCAGTCTAACTTTCATAGTGTTGCCCACACTGCACTTACCAGTGGTGTTGCCAGACCACTCAGAGCGGTTCCGGCCAAATACTACTCACGCGTACGAAATTAGGTATATACGAATAACTACACCTTTAAAATTTTTGCGAGGCCCCCACAGGAGCGAGGCCGTCGGCGGTCGCCGACGTCGCCGACGCCTAGCGCCGCCACTGCATAGCTTCGGCTTAGTTTGGGGCTAGATGGCGCTTTGTGGCCCAGCAAGGCATGTCTATTCCTCCTCTAAGGCTGCAGTCCCGCTGAGGCTTAGACGAGCTGTGGTGGGATTCACCAATCAATTGGTTTGAAATCCATCAATTTATGTAGCTCCGTCGTACACTCTCCAAAATGTAACCGATAGATAACTGATACGTTTGCACCTCCTCCGGTGTACATGCGCGGACTAGTCCTCTACCAGAAGTATCAAACTCTATTTCTCACCACTTTCTGCCACTTTCCAGGAGGCAGCTCACCAACGGCTCTCTGCTGATCGAGAAGATGTCCGCGGCGCTGGCGGGGCAGTACCAGTGCGTGGCGTCAGTGGACGGGGCCGGCACCATAGTCTCCAGGGTCGCCACGTTGTTCCTAGCCGGTGAGTACGCTGTTCATATTGATACATTAGCTTAAAGGGAAAAAAGGGAGATTTTAAGAGAGGTTCGTTATACGAATCTTCGCTCGAATTGAGCCGCCCGTCCGGGGAAGGACCTCCACCCTATAGAATACCGCAGCCAAATGACCTCCGGGTCGTGTGTCTGCTGGTGAGTAGGGTTTCCGGAGCTCGTGGAGATTAGGGTTAGGCCGGTATGGCGGTGGCTACCTAACCAGTTACTTGCCAGTTGTCACAGCGACTTGGGCTTCTCTTTGGCTTTCCATCAAGCGTAGAGAAGCCATTATGTCGACCTACTATAAAAAAAAAATCTCGATTCCAGAGCTGCCTACCATCCTGCCAGGGCCGCGCACCGTGTCCGGCGCGGCGGGCGGCGCGCTGCTGCTTCCCTGCGCGCTGCAGGCGCCGCCACGGTTGGCCCTGCGCCTCCTGCCCGCCGCCGCGCCCCCTGACCGCCGCGTGTACGGCGCGCAGAGACTGCTGCACCAACCGCCTGCGCTGATGCTCAATGTGAGTTTTTTTTTTATTATAAGAAGAGCTGTCAGAATGACCTCAGTCCACCTGATGGTGTAGTGGACACTAATCCACATATGAAATAACCATGAACAATAAAGTAGTGAACAATGTGATGGTACCAATGATATCGGCTCGCTATCCTCACACGAACACGTCTGTCTTTACTCGGCGGCGGTGGGACGCAGACTGACTGTCCTCCCACGCCGCACCTTGCGTGGAGTGTAGGAACGAGACGACAGTTGTCAGTGTCAGATGTCAATGTCAGATGTCACTGTCAGATGTTTGACAGTGTGTGTAGTTGTGTGTGTCTGTTGTATGTTCGTGTATGCTACAGATGGTAAGACACAAAAAATTACACAAAAAAAATCAGTAAACGCACCTTAAACGCAAAACCATCTCGCAGGTGACCTGGCTGCGCAACGGCGTGCCCGTCAACCTGGAGATCGGGCGCGTGGCGGTGTCCAGCAGCGGAGCCCTGGAGGTGGACCCGCTGAGGCACCACGACGCCGCCACCTACCACTGCCGCGTCAGCCTCGCCAGAAGACCAGGAGACCACGTGTAAGTGATAGCTATAGGTCTTGTATTTTAGTACTTCTGGCTTCCAATAGATGGCGCTGTCCGTAAAAAAATCTCGCAGGTAAAGTTATTGGTTGACGGCTATGTAGGCAAAACTATACCTTTTATTTATCATCATCATCATTGTCATCATCGAAATCGGTCGTACATCATAACATGTATCGTGTATAACTGTCCGTCTGTCCATTGCAGCACGAGCGAGCCTGTGGACGTGGTGGTGGGCGCCGAAGTGTCCAACGAGTACCCTCCCCGCTTCGTGGCGGCGCCACGCTCCCTCACCGTCATGGAAGGTAACTGAACTTGAAAGGGTTGCTAGTCCCATTTTAATTGTACCTACATATTTGATTATTATTTTTGTAAGAAACAATAGATTTTTTATTTTAACAAGTTCCCTGTCCTGTCTACCATTTGATACTTTGAACAATTCTAGTCCACAAGGGTCTATGTTTTGTTTATTTTTATTAACTATATCATTTTATTTATCTATCTTCAGGCTCGTCCGTGACGTTTGATTGCGCGGCCGTGGGCAACCCCAAACCAGAAATGACTTGGCTGAACAACGGAGTGGAAATTGATTTAAGGTATCTCTTATTTTCGTTCAAAGCTAGTTCTTGTTGTGTCTCTTTGACCGTTCTCAATCGTGTACATAAATTTATTTAATTTTCCCTTTTCAAATTTGTAATATAGATCGTTAATGCATATCAAGAATAGTAGTGGTCCCAGTATACCTCCTTATGGAATAGCGGTGCTATCACACTACTAATAACATAACTGAAAGTATGATCCAGCCTAACTATTTGGGATCCAAATAAATACGTTTTTAGAGGCACGAAAAGAGTGCATAACACACTGAAGCACTTTTATTTTGTACAAAAATATTGAGGCAACTGTATCAAACGCTTTTCTTAAGTACAAGTTTACAGGATGTGCCCTAGTCCTTAAGATTAATTGTTCGGTCCTATAGTGAATTAATTTTTAAAAGCTTTCATTTAACTTGCCTTGTTAGTATGTTAGTGTGCGGCAAATCCTGGGAGCTTAATTAGGACCACTTCCTGTCGTCAGATTAGGCTGAAATTTAATATACTTACGTAACCTCACAGACAATGCAATAATACGGTACCATGTCAAGATGGAGTCGGAATATGGCCTAAACAGGAAGGAATCCTAAACTAAACAAGATAAAACCGTTGAGTTTGAACTCGTTTGAATGGTCCTTACAAGCACTTTAGTGCCACGTGACAGCCATGGCTTTTTTAAACTTCTTTTTAATCAACTTATTTTAAAATGTTGCCATATGTGACATTATTGTAAATTTGAATCATTTGATTTGTTACTTTCCCAGCGATCTGGACTCCCGCTTCTACCGCTGGGGCTGCGGTTCGCTCCGCGTGCAGTCGGCGCGCGCGCTGGACGCCGGCGCGTACACGTGCCGCGCGCACAGCCGCCTCGACTCCGCCGACCACACGGCGCAGCTGCTCGTGCAGGTCAGCATCAGCATCATCATCATCATCAGCCTATTACAGTCCACTGCTGGACATTGGCCTCTCCAGTTGTTCGCCACTTAGAGCAAACATCTGGAGGATATACCCATAATCGCCACGCTGGGCAGGCGGGTTGGCGATCGCAGGGCGTAGCTTCTTGCTCCGGTGACGCTGCTGCCCGTCACCGGCATGTGGTATTTAGCTACGCCTTCAATTGTGATGGTTATACCGCCACCAGTCGGTTGCCAGCGCCTCGTTTGTTATTCGGCAGGATGTACCACGGGCAGGTGAGGTTGGCTTGGAGCGAAAAGATGATAGGCCGCTCCCTTACATCCCTTCAGTCTCCCTTACATCATCATCAGCCTTTCGCAATCCATAGGCCTCTCCAATTGTTCCTACCACAGCGCGCCGCTGGTCATCGTCATCATCACCAGCCTGTAGTATACATACTCGAGCTAACCGAGCTACGAGCCGCCGCCCGCGCTCGACAGGCACTATATGCCCACCAATGTCGGCCAATATGGGTGGCACGTGCCCAGTACTGGTGACCCGAGCCCAGTACGGGTGCCACGAACCCAGTACGGGTGCCACGTACCCAGTACGGATGCCACGTGCCCAGTACGGGTGCTACGTTCCCAGTACGGGTGCCACGTGCCCAGTACGGGTGCCACGTGCCCAGTACGGGTGCCACGTGCCCAGTACGGGTGCCACGTGCCCAGTACGGGTGCCACGTGCCCAGTACGGGCGCCTGGAGCGCAGTACAGGTGCCGCGTGATCACCATCAAAACTGTGCTGAAACAGTAAATTTTCCCTAAAAAACTTATTTCCGATGATTTCCCAGACGTTTCCTCGCGTTCAGCTCCCCGGGGGATCAGTGGTGGTGGCCCGCGCCCGGGGGGACGTCACCCTCGCGTGCACGGTGAAGGGCCGGCCCGCGCCCACTGTGTCCTGGCTGAAGGACGGAGAGCCGCTCACTCTGAACCACCATGACATCGCGCTGGTCGACGGGTAAGAACTGACTTTCTACATATAGGATAATGCTTCTATTTTGTTTACTGTATTTGTGAAGTTACTATTATATTAATGCAGAGCTCCCAGGCTCTCTTAAAACAGCCGCTATTTGTATGCCTTTTTGACGTATTTACTTTTGATCGTTCGGTGATATGTAGTTATTATTATTACTGTATTATAATTAGAAGCAATTAATAAAAATAATAATTAGATGGGCTCTCATACATACAAAAAGTGTTTTTTTGCCCGTTATTAAAATTAACACCAGGTAATCGCTTGAAATCTAGTCGATGGTACGAAATGTTGTCTAATTTATGATTACTACTACCTGTCGTGTATCTACCGTCTTCCAGTACGTCGCTCCGCATCCAAGGCGTGCTGTATGTGGATGCGGGCATGTTCCAGTGCTTCGCGACGTCGGCGTCCGGCAGCGCGCAGGCCAGCCTCCGCCTCGTCGTGCTGCCGCCGGAAGATGGTGAGCCGATGCCCTGCCAACTGTACAGACACTACTGTGATGATGACAAGGCCGACTTGGCTGTCATCGTAGTCATTAAGAAAAAAATAGCTTTATAAGTAAGCATGCTACATCTTAGACCACATCATCACTTAACGTCAGGTGTTAGAATAAAAAAAATATATAAGAAATAATAATGTGACGCTTACTCAAAACCATTTAATTCTTTCACCTATTAATTTGTTTAAATATTTTTGTTGTGTTATTGTTTTACGGGCTTTTTTTATTTATATTTCTTTAGCTCCCGTAGATGTTAGCTCTGGTGGTGAAAAAGAAAACGGAGTTTTATATTTTCGTATTGTTTTTTTATTTAGTTTTTTTTTCACCCATTTTAGTTTTGGTTCACCCCTTTCATTTCCAGATATTGAATCACCGAACGCCACGCTAACAAATCCGTCTTCCCCTAAATCCACTCTAAACACGATTACATCATCAATGTATACAAAAACATCCCTTACGAATTCCACACAAAGCCACGACATTTTCAATAGTTTGATATCTTCGGGGCATTTCGGGGACCAAACGGCAGACCCTCCGACTGAAGACCTGGACTTCCTGGGGAAACCTCGTCGGCGTTCACATCCGGTCCTGAATTAGAATATGACTATAATTACGATTCAGATTTAAGTGATGACGATGATTTTCACGCTGACGAAGGATTGGACTTGGAACATCTCCGACGGACGAACGCGACTGTGATCTCTAAGCCGAAGGGCTTAAGGCGGTTATCGTGAAGCACCGCTTCGTGACGCTCAGCTGGGAGGAGCCGGAGAGCAAGACTGAAGAAATCAGCGGTTACGCGGTGATCTACAAAGTGAAAGGGAGTGAAAGGTACGAATTTAACTGAGTATTGTTTTTAACCCATTTGTTGCAGTAAAATCAAAGAATTTAATATTAATAAATATCGGACATTTCGCATACATTGCCCAGATTCCAAAGTAAGTAGCTTGAGCACTTATGTCATGGGTACAGCAATCAAATCTGCTCTGTCTGCAAAGTCGAAAAATGGGGCTGGCTGGAAACTGGAATTTTTTTTGGACTTAGTCATCAGCTTAACATAAGGCTAACATAAGAGAGTTAGCATTAGCATAGCGAATCTTCGTTCGAATTGAGCTGCCTGTCCAGCGAAGGACCTCCACCCTATAGAATATCGCAGCCAAATGACCTCCGGGTCGTGTTTCTGCCGGTGAGTATGGTTTCCGGAGCTCGTGGGGGTTAAGGTTGGGTCGGCATGGCAGTGGCAACTGACAGGTTACTGACCAATTACTTGCCAGTTGTCACAGCCACTTGGGCTACTCTTTCGCTTTCCATCAGGCGTAGGGAAGCCACTATGTCGAGCTACTACAAAAAAGGCAAGATGCAGTCATTTTGACGTGCTTATTATAAGAAATGTTAAATCCCAAGTATTTCATGTCTTATGATCTAAAGTGAACCTTAGTATGAGTGTTGTGTGTACGAATACGTAGGTACGTAATGTCGGCGCGAATCGCAATGCGAATCAAGCTGCGTCTCCGCGCCCGCGCGTCCTCTTGTCTACACTAATATTATAAAGAGGAAAACTTTGTTTGTTTGGTTGTAATGAATAGGCTCAAAAACTACTGGACCGTTTTTAAAAATTCTTTCACCATTCGAAAGCTACATTATCCACGAGTAACATAAGCACAATTTTATTTTGGAAAAAAAAAAACTTTACGCGGACGAAGTCGCGGGCGGAAAGCTATCTACACTAATATTATAAAGAGGAAAACTTTGTTTGTTTGGTTGTAATGAATAGGCTCAAAAACTACTGGACCGTTTTTAAAAATTCTTTCACCATTCGAAAGCTACATTATCCACGAGTAACATAGGCACAATTTTATTTTGGAAAAAAATAGGGTTCCTAAAAACTTTACGCGGACGAAGTCGCGGGCGGAAAGCTAGTCAGTAATAAACCAACTAGCACGTGAACGGTCGTTTCTCTTGTTCTACGCCATACGTGGCACTAGAAATACTACAATGATATTTGTTTTACGCACAGGGAGCGCGTGTCTCGCCGCGGCACCCGGCACGAGATGAACGTAGCGGCTCTGCAGCCCAACACCACGTACCAGTTCCAGGTCGTAGCGTACACGGAGCACGCCGCGTCGCCGCCTACTGACGTGAGACATCTCTTGTATCTGAACATGTCTGTTTGTATTGGTCTGGGTGTTTTCTATGTTTGTTTGTATTGTCTAAAATGAGCAAGAAGGCAAGAAGTCGATCCCCATTCGAATCGGTCGTTTATCAAAGCAACTACCGGATCAAGTACCGTGCAGTGTGTACGAAATGCAGAAAACCGGCAGAGATGGAGAACTATAAGCAAAACGTGCCGCATCCGTGACAGTGACCAGTAACGCTGAGCCACAGCTCTGCCCATCTATAGCCACGACTACTCTGCCAAGAGTGCCCGACTAGGAAGATTTAAAAAATGTACCGTCAGTAAGTTTATCAATTGTCCTAGTACTCATAGTACAAGCTTCGGCTTAGTTTGGGGCTAGGCGGCGCTGTGTGGCCCAGCGTAGCATGTCTTGGGTTATTTATTTATTTATTTGTATTTTTATTAAAACCTGCTAGAGGATATACCCATAATCACCACGCTGGGCGGCGAGTGGTGATCGCAGGGCATAACTTCTCGCTCCGTTGACGCTCCTCCCCTGTGGTATTTAGCTACGCCTTCAATTGTGATAATTATACCGCCACCAGCCGGTTGCCAGCGCCTCGTTTGTTATTCGGCAGTATGCACCACGGGCGGGTGAGGTTGGCTTGGAGCCAATAGATGATAGGCTCCCTTAGAACCCCTGCTTCACACAGCCACCGCTCGTTGCAGCCCATCGAGGTGACCACGCCGGAGGAGGAGGCGGCGCACGGGTCGCCCGTCCGGGTCCGCGTAGAAGCCCAGTCGCCGCACGCGCTGCGTGTGTGGTGGTCGCCGCCGCCGCCGCGACGCCCGCCCCTGCCGCAGGCTTCGCCCCCGGAGAACTACCAGATTGTGTATACTGAGGTACGAATAGGGAATATGCATGACTTTTTTTTATGGATTTATTGAGATCTTTTGTCTTCCAGATACATAAATATCGAAGAATTTTTAAACTATTTTTTCTATTAAGCGAGTTATAAAGCGTTAAAGTTATTGATTAGACAGAGAGATCCGACGCGGTAGTTGACGTCACGTACCGTGAGCGCCGTACTAACTCCATAGAAAAATCTGTTTCGCGAGAGAGAGACGGATATATTCACTTTCAATGACTGTATCTCGCCCATTTTTCAACCAATTTTGATTTTGTTTTCACTGTTCGTAGTAGATTTTGATCTATTTTACGATAAATTAGTAAATACCTGAAACTATTTTTCATCCTAGTTTGATGCATAGTTTTCAATTCATCCTAGTTTCATGCATATTCCCTATTGTCTAAACTAAAATATAAAGAGGAAAGATTTGATCGTTTTGATTTCTTTTGTTTCAAACACTTGAATAGGCTCCGAAACTACTGGACCGATTTGAATAATAGGGATGTTTTGGATATATTCGCCTTCGACGACTGTATCTCGTTCATTTTTCCAGCCAATTTTGATTTTGTTTTCACTGTTCGTAGTGCATTTCTATCTATTTTACGACAAATTAGTAAATACATAAAACTATTTTACATGCATATTCCCTATTGTTTTATCTGAAGCGAAGCGAGGAGCAGGCTGTTATTAGTTTTTTTTTTTATAGTGGCTCGACATAATGGCTTCCCTACGCCTGATGGAAAGCGAAAGAGAAACCCAAGTCGCTGTGACAACGGGCAAGTAACTGGTCAGTTACCTGTCAGTTGCCACCGCCATGTCGGCCCAACCCTAACCCCCCACGAGCTCCGGAAACCCTACTCACCGGCAGAAACACGACCCAGAGGTCATTTGACTGCGGTATTCTATAGGGTGGAGGTCCTTCCCCGGACGGGCGGCTCAATTCGAGCGAAAATTCGCTATGCCCTACCTCTCTTAAAAACAAATTACCGTACCTTATATGACGCTTTCTAACCCCTGTTCCAGCTGGAGACAGGCCGCGAGCAGACGCTGTGGGTTGAAGCGCCCAAGACTCAGACCGCGGACAGCGTGCTCAACGCGACCGTGACGGGACTACGTGCAGCCGCCCACTACAGCGTCAGGGTGTCTGCCGCGGCAGGTAACATCATCATCACCATCATCATCATCATCACCGTCATCATCATCAGACTGTGGCCACCGTGCTGCCCACTACAGCAGCGTCAGGGTGTCTGCCGCGGCAGGTAACATCATCACCACCATCATCATCATCATCACCGTCATCATCATCAGTCTATGGCCTCAGTGCCGCCCACTACAGCGTCAGGGTGTCTGCCGCGGCAGGTAACATCATCATCATCACCGTCATCATCATCAGTCTATGGCCTCAGTGCCGCCCACTACAGCGTCAGGGTGTCTGCCGCGGCAGGTAACATCATCATCACCATCATCATCATCGTCACCGTCATCATCATCAGTCTGTGGCCTCAGTGCTGCTCACTACAGCGCGTCAGGGTGTCTGCCGCGGCAGGTAACATCATCATCATCATGTTGATTATTAACGTTTCCACTGAAAACCAAACAATACGCTGAGTGGACGCCATTTTGGTCGCCTTACGCATAGGCGTATTTTTCCTTTTATTTATGTTTGTTTATTTGCCAAAAGTGTATTTTATTTGGTTTGTTTGTGATATGTGTCCAAATAAAGTTTTTTCTATTCTATTCCATTCCATTCTATTCCATTCTATTCCATTCTATTCCATTCTATTCCATTCTATTCCATTCTATTCCATTCTATTCCATTCTATTACATTCTATTCCATTCTATTCCATTCTATTCCATTCTATTCCATTCTATTCCATTCTATTCCATTCTATTCCATTCTATTCCATTCCATTCTATTCCATTCCATTCTACTCTACGAGTATTCTATTCTATGAGTATTCTATTATATTTTATCATGGTGGTTGCAGGCGCGAGTAGCGAGGAGCAGCGCGTGCGCATGCCCAGCGACGTGCCGTCGGCGCCGCCCGTCAACGTGACAGCTGTCCCCACCGGGGCCACGGTGAGGCACTTTTATTTTTATTTAGGAACTAGCTGTGCCGGCGGCGTCGCACGCGTGGATATCGGGTTTTAAAAATAACGACTTCCATGAAATGGTGCCGAAATTTTAAGTTAGACCTCTAGAAACATATTGGTGAAAACCGCATTCAATTCTATGCAGTAGTTTTTGCGCTGTGCGCGATCAAACATAGAAAAAACAAGTATTTATTGTAGTGTGATGAAAAGTGCCTAGGAGTATGTAGAATAATTATTATTAAAATAAGTTGCGTTAAAATCCGTCGATTAGATTTTGTTGAACATACAGACATTTTACTGATCGCATTTTTGCCATCAGTATCGATCACTAATCACCCCCTGATAGTTATTTTGAAAAAATATATTTCATGTACAGAATTAACCTCTCTACAGATCCATACTAATATTATAAATGGGAAAGTGTGTCTGTCTGTCTGTATGTATGTTTGTCTTTCTTTCACGGCAAAACGGAGCGACGAAGTGACTTGGTTTTTTAATATTTATTTATTGATTACCCCGCTCGCCCGCAGTCCATCCTCGTCCGCTGGGAGGCGCCCCCCGCGCTGTCGGCCCGCGGCGCGCTGACCGGCTTCAAGCTGCGGTACCGTGCGATGTCGCCAGCCGCCGCGGAGGGCCGCCGCAAGGCCGACTCGCTGACCACGCCGGCCGACGCGCGGCGAGCCGAGCTGCGAGCGCTAGATACGGCGACTACGTACCAGGTGATGAGAATTACAAGAATAAATTACTTTTTACCAGTAAAAATTCCATTTTACCAGTAAAAATTACACTTACCAGTAAAAATTACATTTTACCAGTAAAAATTACATTTTACCAGTAAAAATTACATTTTACCAGTAAAAAATATTTTTTACTTGTCAGTATCAGTATTTAATAGAGGTAGGGCATAGCGAATCTTCGCCCGAATTGTGCCGCCCGTTCGGGGAAGGACCTCCACCCTATACATAGAATGCCGCAGCCAAATGACCTTATTCCGGCGTCATTTTAACTGAGGCCAAATATTGGTATAGGGCGCAGGACAAGGAAATAAAAAGCATGTTAGTTTTAGATGAGAGAGTTTGTATTGATGTAAACCAAGTTATTGACAAATCAATGACAAATAGATTAAAAGAATAAACGATTTAGGAAGAATGTAGAACTGGATTTTTGTAATATGCCAACACCAAAGAATAGGGAATATGCATGACTTTTTTTTATGGATTTATTGAGATTTTTTGTCTTCCAGATACATAAATATCGAAGAATTTTTAAACTATCTTTTCTAATAAGCGAGTTATAAAGCGTTAAAGTTATTGATTAGACAGAGAGATCCGATGCGGTAGTTGACGTCACGTACCGTGAGCGCCGTACTAACTCCATAGAAAATCTGTTTCGCGAGAGAGAGACGGATATATTCACTTTCAACGACTGTATCTCGCCCATTTTTCAACCAATTTTGATTTTGTTTTCACTGTTCGTAGTAGATTTTGATCTATTTTACGATAAATTAGTAAATACCTGCAACTATTTTTCATGCATATTCCCTATTATGAAATATGTCAAACGATATACTGATATTAATCATAAATGCATTGAACATTTCCAGATCCGTGTGTGCGCGATAAACGTGAACGGCTCGGGCCCGTTCAGCGAGTGGGTGACGGCCACCACGCAGCGGCAGCGGCAGGACGAGACCAAGGTGCCGCCGCAGCCGCCCCCCCTCACCAGTGAGTGTAGCGTGCAATCCCCCCCTTCCCACTTTTTTAGGGTTACGTGGCTGTGATGACTGACTGGAAACCATGGTTTCCCGCCCGTTGTCGGAGCGGCTTGGGCTTCCTTTCCTGCTTTCCATCAGGCGGAGGGAAGCCACTATGCTGAGCCAATATATAAAAAAGTGGCCAAAGCCGTGAGCAAAGAAGCCGTGGGAGCCTAGTGGTAAGATCGTCGCTTCACACACGTGAGGTCGTCGGTTCGAATCCGCGCGGGGCACGCACCTCTGGATTTGCAAAAATCTATGTGCGGAATTATACCACTAGCTTAACGGTGAAGGAAAACATCGTGAGGAAACCTGCACATCCAGTTTAATTCTGAATGTGTAACCATGATCCAAATTTGTCTGGTTCCCCTTTCTGAGGGTTACGAAGGTCAGATGGCAGTCGCTTCAATGTAATAACCAGACTCACTAAATCTAGGATCATGGTCAAAGCCGACCCTGGGCCTAGAGGCACAAACCGGGACAACGCTATGAGAGGATGTGGCTAAAGAGAGGTAGGGCACAGCGAATCTTCGCTCGAATTGAGCCGCCCGTCCGGGGTAGGACCTCCACACTATAGAATACCGGCTGAGAACAACTGGAGAGGCCTAATAATATGTTCATCAGAGGACTGCGATTGGCTGGTGATGATGTTGCTTAGCGCCCGCCGCTAGATGGCGTTGGCGGTAACTTAGCCCGCGGTGTCGTTGCGATTCTCCGGCGCCTCAAGTGAAGTCTTATTGCCTAATTCAAGCAGTACATGAAAATCGAAAGGTTTTCTATTATCTTATTTTTGGATTGCAGTGCATTTAATGTAGGAGCACTGCATTGTGCTTCCTACTAATATTATAAACGCGAAAGTTTGTTTGGATAGATGGATGGATGTTTGTTCCACTTTCACGCCAAAACTACTGAACGGATTTTAATGAAACTTTACAGGAATATTGTTTGTACATCAGATTAACACATAGGCTATGTTTTATATGAATATTCACGCGGGCAGAGCCGCGGGCAGCAGCTAGTAATCTATAATACTATTATTTTTGTCTAGTTGTAGAATGTGAAATTTGTTGAAAAATTTAATTAAATGAACCGAGTCCAAATTGGCAATGAGATGGGAATATGCTATTATGGCTAAAAATTGTAATTAGTCCGTCTTTAGCTTATTCAAAAATAAAAGAAACGTGTTTTTCCTGTTTTCATTCAAATAAACAGTAGCAAAGTATGAAAGGTTAGGAGTGGGAGTCTTTGACGTCACTCGCTCCCGTAAAAATGCCTCACGAGTGATTTCAACGGGCTATATACTTTGTAATTTTTAGTCTAATTTACAACCAAAAAAAAGGTGTCTTTTATCTATACTTATAAAAAATCTGTAGAGAGGTGAATTCTGTACATAAAATAATATTTTCAAAATAACTATCAGGGGTCGGTAAGTGATCGATACTGATGCCAAAAATGCAATCAATAAAATTCTGTATGTTCGTCTATCTGTATGTTCGTTATAGAAACAAAAACTACTGGACGGATTTTAACTAAACTTGGTACAAATATTTCTTCATACTCCTAGGCAGGTTATAGGATACTTTTCATCACGCTAAAATTAAGAGCAGTGATGGGAAGTGTGCGGAAAACGAGAGAATATTTTATCTATGTGTTTGAATGCGCAACACGCGAAAACTACTGCATGGAATGGAATGCGGTTTCACCAATGTATTGCTAGAAGTCTAACTTAAAATTTAGGTACCATTTTATGGAAATCCGTTATTTTTGAAACCCGATATCCACGCGTGCGACGCCGCCGGCACAGCTAGTTTTTGAATAAGCTAAAGGACGGACTAATTACAATTTTTAGCCATAATAGCCTATTGGGACCGTCTCGCGGAATAATAATCAAACGCTGAAATGTTCAATAAATCCTTCAACCAACCTCTACAAGTTTGGTCCTTACAATTTTTCTTCCAAGATCGACATTTTGCAAATTAAATTTGAAATTTAAAAAAAATTAAACCGACTTCAAAAAAAACACAATCGACCAAAACTAAAAAGCGATAAATAACGTAAGTAATTCTATCCTTAATACATAATTATTTAAATATTACAATTATCACTTATTTTTGAAGTCGGTGCCAGCCTCTCGGTACCTAACGTAGACTGTTGTTGTATGACGCGCGCGGCCGGCAAATCCACACGACAATATACATTTGTTTGTTTGGCTGGCACTGACTTCAAAAATAAATGATAATTGTAATATTTAAATAATTATGTATTAAGGATAGAATTACTTACGTTATTTATCGCTTTTAGTTTTGGTCGTTTGTGTTTTTTTGAAGTCGGTTTAATTTTTTCTTAAAAATAATTTATTTCTCTATTTTTAGTTGCGTTAATGTGCTGTGACCTTGAATAAAGGCTAATTAATATGCTTAAGAGTTTTACTTAGGAATGAAAAATTTTGCTTTAAGTCAAGTGAAGACTTTGCGATCTAGAATTAAGCATATCACTTACCAAATCACCTGCCCTATTAGCCCTG
>CM062104.1:2621539-2659848 GCA_031163375.1 Conogethes punctiferalis
GTACCTCGACATAATGGCCTCCCTACGCCTGATGGAAAGCGAAAGAAAAGCCCAAGTCGCTGTGACAACGGGCAAGTAACTGGTCAGTTACCTGTCAGTTACCACCACCCAACCCTAACCCCCCACGAGCTCCAGAAACCATACTCACCGACAGAAACACGACCCAAAGGTCATTTGACTGTGGTTTTCTATAGGGTGGAGGTCCTTCCCCGGACGGGCGGCTCGATTCGAGCGAAGATTCGCTATGCCCTACCTCTCGTCTGCTCCACTTATTTGTCAGTTCACGTTACATGTTGCACTGTCATTTTCTTTACTGTGTCCGGGGGTTGATCGGGTGATTAATTACCACATCGTGAGCTAATGAGATGTTGACGAATTGTGCGGGGGGTGATTTGTAAGCCGATGGGGTGGGGATGCATAGATTATGTAAGGGGAAGTTTGTTTAAGCTTAATTTTTAGCTTTAATGATAACTAGGGACCCGCCCTCGCTTCGTTTTCAGCGCTTATACATGTCACCGTATACGCGTGATAGAGTCCATATACTAAAAAAAAAGATTAAATAAATAAAGAACCCAAGACATGCCACGCTGGGCACACAGCGCCACCTAGCCCCAAACTAAGCCGAAGCTTGTACTATGGGTACTAGACAACTGATAAACTTACTTACGATACATTTTTTTGTTTGTAATAAATACATATTATACATAGAAAACAAACAGACATGTTCATGAACACAAATGTTTGTATTGTGCGGGAATCGAACCCACGACCCTTGGCTCAAAGGGCAGAGGTCACTATCAAATGAGCCACCGAGCCTGTCATAATTAATTAGTCATTTATAGACACAATGTAGTCTTTTTGCGAATCGGTCATTCTTAGACTAAACCTCGTAGTGGTTGTACTCCGTGTACACAGATCCGGATGGAAATATAGTTAAGACAACAAACCAATAGAAAAGTATTTCAAAAAGCTTTCCAATCGTCATCTGACCCAAATCTCCACATCGGTTCGTCAGACAGCGAACCTCAGATTTCCCATTAAAAACTGGGTCGTTTTGCAGCTAAAACAAAAGCTGGCGCTATCGGGAGCGGACCGGAGCCGGCACAAAGGCGGATTGGGCTCGGAAGTCGGGATTGGCACTTTTGATTTGGATGCGAAGGTTTTTATTACGGACTGCGTTCTGTTGTAGGTGATTCAAACGGTATCGAGCTTTATTTTTTACTGGCTGTGCCGGCGGCGTCGCACGCTTGGATATCGGGTTTCAAAAATAACAAACTTCCATAAAATGGTACTTAAATTTTAAGTTAGACCTCTAGCAATACATTGGTGAAAACCGTATTTAATTCCATGCAGTAGTATTCGCGTGATGCGCGATCAAACATGCAGATAAAAATTTCCCCCGGTTTCCTAACACTTCCCGTTACTGCTCTGCTCGTATTGATTGTAGCGTGACGAAAAGTATACTATAACCTGCCCAGGAGTGTGAAGAATAATTATAATCGTACCAAGTTTCGTTAAAATCCGTCCAGTAGTTTTTTTTTCTATAACGAACATACAGACAGACAAAAATTTTACTGACTGCATTTTTGGCATCAGTATCGATCACTAATCACCCCCTGATAGTTATTTTTAAATATATTCCATGTACAGAATTGACCTCTCTACAGATTTATTATAAGTATAGATAACAAGAGCGTTCAGGCCTCACATCACCTGATGATAAGTCGTGAGGTCCAAATGTTAGGTCGACAGGAATAATAGGACAAACGCACCGCGCCTGTCGCCCTCACCCTGAATGCCCACTGAGATGCCGATTGCTGTTTTTAGTCCACTCTTGGATACAAGTAGGTCTCTACACTTGCCATCTTTTTCGACTTTCGGCTTCTCTTGCATCCACTTGAGAGCGTCCTACACTACGTTTACCGATTACACGGTCTCCACTCCAGAACTCGATTACCCTAACGGTTCCGGCATTGCCATTTCAGCTTGCTTATCCGGTGAGCTATATATAAAAAAAATCGTATAAATTCGTAATCGTATACCTGTAAATCGATAAGTGTTCAGGCCAACGCCTGGCCAGATGTTGATGGCAATACCGTCAAGTCGGCGCCTGTTCCAGTCGATACGGCAACGGGTCGCTCGGCTTCGGACGTCACCGGCAGCGTCAAGTCATTGCGCCTTGAACCACGCAGCGAACAACAGAACATTGTACCTAACCATTTGTATTATCGAAAGTAATTAAATTCATTCAAGTTCGCATCAAGCTGTGTTCATTCTAAGTCCTCACCGTAAAGGAAGACCAGGCGCGATCAATAAGGGTCTTGTTTTTGCTGGCTCCCTTGCGCTCCGATCAGCGACCCCGAGGAAGACGCCGACACGTGTCTTCGGACACACGTGGTCAGTGACGTCGCACCAGGAGGGCACCACTCGTCCTCCCGAGGTGTGCCGCCAGTCTTTCAGGCGGCGCAGCGCTACTGAGCTGAGCAGGGGCTGAGACGAATACCGACGGGCATCCCGACCATCCTCAGATGAGCGCTCGTAGCCGACCACCGTCAGGTTTAGTGGGTATTCTCCGTTTTAGGACTGAGTCCCACATAACCCAGGTGTCCCGTACCTGGCCCTGGTGTGTGCGTAAAGGCATTACTGACGTATGAAAAAAAAAACCATTGTTTTGGTCATACCGCCACCAGTCGGGGGCCAGCGCCTCGTTTGTTATTCGGCAGGATGCACCACGGGCAGGTGAGGTTGGCTTGGAGCGAAAAGATGATAGGTCGCTCCCTTACAGCACTCAAATAGTATCTCTTCATAGCGGTAACTGGCTCGGTGGCTAATTTGGTAGTGACCTCTGCCTTCTGAGCCAAGGGTCGTGGGTTCGATTCCCGCACAGTACAAACATTTGTGTGCATGAACACGTCTGTTTGTATTAAGTCTGGGTGTTTACTATGTATAATATGTATTTATTTACAAAAAAAAAAGTATATAAGTAAGTTTATCAGTTGTCTAGTATCCATAGTACAAGCTTCGGCTTAATTTGGGGGCTAGATGGCGCTGTGTGGCCCAGCGTGGCATGTCTTGGGTAACTGTAAACATGCTTACGTCACGCCGGTATCGATACGAAACTATAGCGAACTATTGAAT
This sequence comes from Conogethes punctiferalis, assembly GCA_031163375.1. Taxonomy (NCBI): domain Eukaryota; kingdom Metazoa; phylum Arthropoda; class Insecta; order Lepidoptera; family Crambidae; genus Conogethes; species Conogethes punctiferalis. The sequence goes on from CM062104.1 coordinate 2,624,678, forward strand.
CGTCGACTCGTCTGCTCAAAGTGTCACGTCGCTAAGTTTGGCGCGTGTGACAATGGAATTAACGTGTGTACTTAGCTATTGTGTGTGTCTTGTGTTATGGGTATCGTGTCAAGGAAGTATCGTGGAAGATAAGATAATAAATAAATAACCCAAGACATGCCACCCTGGGCCGCGCAGCGCCGTCTAGCTCCAACTAAGCCGAAGCTTGTACTATGTGTACTAGACAACTGATAAACTTACTTAGATACATTTTTTTTTGTAATAAATAAACCCAAGACATGCCACGCTGGGCCACGCAGCGCCGTCTAGCTCCAACTAAGCCGAAGCTTGTACTATGGGTACTAGACAACTGATAAACTTACTTAGATACATTTTCTTTTTGTAAATAAATACATATTATACATAGAAAACACCCAGACCAATACAAACAGACATGTTCATGCACACAAATGTTTGTAATGTGTGGGGGATCCCGCGACCCTTGGCTCAGAAGGCAGAGGTCACTACCAATTGAGCCACCGTCCCAGTCAAAATAGCTAAAATACATATTATACAGACATGTTCATGCACACAAATGTTTCTACTTTGCGGGGATCGAATCCACGACCCGTGGTGCAGAAGGCAAAGGTCACTTCACTACCACATACCGCGGGGTCAAGCCTGGCAACAAAGATAATCTCCCTAGAAAATGGGAAAAATCTAATTAACTTAGTCTCCACTGTGAAACCGTGGGGTAAATAAGACAAATTGTTCGGCTTGCGAAGACGAAAATAAATAGTGTCTTTTAGGGGTCCGTATTGCTTAGTAAAAACCTTAAAATAACACAAATTATAACAGAGGTAGGGCATAGCTACCTAGAGGGATGTAAGGGAGCGACCTATCATATTTTCGCTCCAAGCCAACCTCACCTGCCCGTGGTGCATCCTGCCGAATAACAAACGAGGCGCTGGCAAACAGACAGATGGCGGTAAAACCATCACGATAGAAGGCGTATCTAAATACCACAGACCGATGACGGGCAGCAGCGTCACCGGAGCGAGGAGCTACGCCCTGCGATCGCCAACCCGGGTGATTATGGGTATATCCTCCAGATGTTGCCCTGTGGCGAACAACTGGAGAGGCCTATGTCCAGCAGTGGACTGTGATAGGCTGATTATGATGATGATGATGATGAAGAGGCCGCTACTAGTCTGCCATCCTCAGTAATAAAAAAGGTACGGGTCCCACAGTACATTAGTGATGTTCACAGTTGGCCTGTTTTTTCTAAAGCATTATTTTCCCTGAAGGCTGACGGATGGTGCGCGAATTAGACTTAGGAGCTGCCATTGCTCCGGGGTGGGTCGTTTGCGTCATGAGTAGGGTGCCTACAAATAAAAATAACCCAAGACATGCTCTCTCTCAGACTCGGGGGCCACACAGCGCCACCTAGCCCCAAACTAAGCCGAAGCTTACTATGGGTACTAGACAACTTACTTATATACTTTTTTTGTAAATAAATACATATTATACATAGTAAACACCCAGACCAAATACAAACAGACATGTTTAAGAACACAATGTTTGTACTGTGCGGTAATCGAACCCACGACCCTTCGCTCAGAACCCTAGTTCTGATGTCCATGAAATAAATGTTTCTTTTTTCTTATTCCAATAATGTAACCCAAGGTGTGAAAAAATTACCAAAAGGCTTTCTTACAAATCCAAACTGACGTGTATTGAAAACGTTACCATAGCAACCTAATCTGTTATGTCATGTATGAAGTATTCTTTTATTGTTACTGAATTATAAATACTTATTAACTGGCGGTTATCTAAATTACCCGAAGCGAAGCGAGGGCGGATCTTCTAGTCTTATCCTATCCTACTTCCTTCCTATCCTACTAATAATATAAATGCAAAAGTTTGTTTGCATGGATGTTGTTCCTTTTTAACGCATTAATTACTGAACGGATTTTACTGAAACTTTATGTACAGTAATATAGCTTATACGTTGGATTAACACAAAGGCTATGTTTTATACGAATACTCACGCGGGCAGAGCCGCGGACAGCAGCTAGTATTAAATAAACTAAAAATCCTCAAAAATCCTAAGCCACGCACACCCTACTCATTGGAGCGAGACGAGAGATATTTGTCAAAGATAATTAGGTTGGTGACGTCACATCTAATTTGGCGCGAACGGTGCCCGGGGCGAGACCTCTGCAGTCGGGAGTCGAGTTCATTAAGCTTTTAAAAGCTTTCAATTGACCTTAAGCCCACGGTTTTGTTCAAACGAGCTTATTTTTGATCGCCAACGCAAAATTGGGACTAGAAAACATTAATTAGGCACCTTTAGGGGCACGGGTTGGTTCTATTCTGGCTCGGTGGCTCAATTGGTAGTGACCCCTGCCTTTGGAACCAAGCGCTGTGGGTTAGATTTCCACCCGGGACAAACATTCGTGTGATGAACACTTTGTGTTTGTTCCGTGTCTGGGTGTTTATATATTTGTATTTAAGTATTTATTTGTGATACCTTAGTTGTTCTGCTTAAGCTACTTACATTGGGATCAGAGCAATCTATGTGATGTTGTCTGATATTCTAAATCGAAGGATGTAAGGGAGCGGCCTATCATCATTTCGCTCCAAGCCAACCTCACCTGCCCGTGGTGCATCCAGCCGAATAACAAACGAGGCGCTGGCAACCGACTGGTGGCGGTATAACCATCACAATTGAAGGCGTAGCTAAATACCATAGACCGATGACGGGCAGCAGAGCAGCGTCACCGGAGCGAGGAGCTACGCCCTGCGAACCTGCGATACACAACCCGCCTTTAGCTCTACTCGTATTACTGTTTTATAGGTACCTATTGATAACACAAGAATTGATAATCTGAAAGTATTTAATAACAGTATCCGATTACAAACACTCATTCAACCAGAGAGAGAAAAAGTAATAATCGGCGGGAGCTCTATGACAGCTGTCAGTGTCAAACTTCAACTGTCAACGTTAGTGCGTGACTCTTGAGCGTGGCGAATAGTGCTGTGCCGCAGCGGTTGATTATTCTCCTCTAACACTATTATAGATGCTGAAACTCACAGACACATTAAAACATAACAAATTAGATTTTACGCTTGCTTTTAATGGAATACGAACGTGAGTGTAAAATGTACAAGTGATTTCTTTCGCTTATTCACAACCTCACCTAGACACTCAAACGAAGACTGTTTGAGTGTTTTCATTTAATCAAGTAACGAATGAAACACGAATACTAAACTAAGCTTCAATTCAGCTCAACCTCTTTCGAGTTCTACAAAAGCTGCGCATACATAATATAACTCGATATCGTTATTACAAATTACCCGACTGGCGTAGCCTTCGTCAGTTCATCTATACAAGAGCTTCTATGAATAATTCAACGTCTAATCACTCTGCGGGAGCGAGACGGCAATATTTATATGGTTTTGAGTCAGCATTTTTGCGTGAACAAACACATTTTTACCACTTTTATTTATTTATTTATTAGGTTTGCTAACACATTACACATAAATCCTTATAACTAACATGGAACAATGGTTCTGTGCCTTATGTGTAACCCAATTATAAGCAAACACAGCATGCATAATGTAATAAATTATGATATAATACAGTAACAAAAATCTTAAGAATCTAACTTAACTGCGTTATCTAATCGGCCGAAGTGGCCTTTACGAGTTTTTTAAACTGAAGTATGGAGTTGGCGAAAATATCAGATGTCCCACTACACTCGTTGGCCAGTTTACACATTCTAGGTATAGGGGAGCTGGGTATATACTTTGGAAGAGTCTCTCGCGCAAACTATTTAGTTTAGAAAAAAATGATGTTAGAAACCTCAACATCATTTAAAATATAGGTTTGATGAAAAAAAAAATTTAGTTTCAGTTCTATGTATGGGAAACCGCCAAATTTTTTTTTCTGATTTTATTTTAAAATCATAATGCGGTTAACAGAATACATCTACGAACCAAATTTCAATAATGTAGCTCTTATAGTTTCGGAATAAACTGGCTGTGACATTCGGACGGACATTAAGTTTAAGACAGACACGACGAATCTACAAGGGTCCCGTTTTTGCCATTTGGCTACGGAACCCTAAAAAAGAATAGACAAGTCTCTTCGAATTCGAATTTTCTCGTCGGTAACTGTTGATGTGCCTCTATTTTTTTTTTATTTACAGTTCAGAAACCGAATGTAACATTTAGACATATTATCTTCATACATTGAAAAAAAATAGAAACATGTTCATTCTAAAAAACAGTGAACACAGCTGCATGCATTGTGTGGACATTTTTTTTTATATGTATATATTAAATTATACGTAATTCTAAGCCAGCTTAAGGCTATCTATTATAGATTACGAGTATACTTTGAAGTATAGCCTTCAACGAGCGTTAACTCAAATGTATACGGCTGCAGCAGTTGCATCGCATGATAACGTTATTTGCATGTCGTTATCGTTATAGGAGGGTTTTTATGCCCGGTTATTGACTGGCGCATTGGCCGTGCCGTTTATTCGTTAAGGAATTGTTTGGGAGTTGAAAAAACCGGCCAAGTGCGAGTCGGACTCGCGCACGTACGGTTCCGTACCACTGATTGAATGAAAAAAATTAGGTAATTTGATTTATGATGTTTAAAAAAAAACTACTGTCTAGATTTCATTGAAACTAATTTGGTTAGTAGTTTACATAGTAATACACATCATATATTTTTTTCAGTTTTATAGTGCCCATATTTTAGAAGTTACGGTTTAGATTTTACCACTTTGGAAGAGCTTCTCGCGCAAACTATTCAGTTTAGAAGAAATCATGTTATAAACCTCAACATCATTTTCAAATACCTATCCATAGATACCCCTTTAGATTATAAAAATATATTGGACACCTATTTTTGCTTTTTTCATTTAAACAAAAAATAACAAAAATACAAGGCATCAAAATATAGGAGTGGGGGTCTTTTACGTCACTCAGTTTCGAAAAAACTCTCACTCTTTAACGTCACGCGTAATTTTAATATCTAATTCACAAATGAAAATACGTGTCTTTTATTTTTAAACAATCTAAAAGACGGACTAATTAGATTTTTTACGGAAACAGGCATATTGTGTACCGATTTGAAAAAATCTTATTCTGTGTGACGTTAAAAAAATAAGCATTATCGCCGACGTGCCGCAACACGCGACGCGAAATCTAGACAGTAGTTTTTTTTAAACGTCATAAATCAAATTACCTAATTTTTTCATTCAATCAGTGGTACGGAACCCTACGCGCGCGAGTCCGACTCGCACTTGGCCGGTTTTTTTTTTTAAATCGGTTAATATAATACGCACTTGACATCTCCTGCGTACTTTGCCAGCGTCCAAACTCAAAAATACAACCGAACCCACCTAAAGAATTTTACGACACGCGCTGAAAACAGTAAAACTCCGCCATCCCCCCATCCCTTCTCACCAATCACGGTCAATTCTCAACAGAAAAGGTCAGAATCGCGGTCAGAATCTGACATCGCAACTCAACCCGAAACCTTTCCTTCGGCGAACGAATTACACGCCCCGACAAGATTACAGCCGTAATAAATAGCCGTGCCGTTGAAGAGGGTACGGCCAATCGGCGGAATTATCTGTAATATGCCAATTGTGATCATATCAATAACTCGTGTGGTAGATGGGATGAAAACGGTCGGTCGGAATAGGGTAGTTTGATATGTTTGACTAGGCATGTCACTAAATATCTAAATTTATATAAGTACTAGCTGTGCCGGCGGCGTATCACGCGTGGATATCGGGTTTCAAAAATGACGGATTTAACATAAAATGGTGCCTAAACCTTTAGTTAGACCTCTAGCAATACATTGGTGAAAACCGCATTCAATTCCATGCAGATTTATTATAAGGATAGATTATTAATTTTCAGTTGCTTGGAGAGCAAAAAAGAAGGCCATCCGTCTAAGAAAATCGTTGAGATTTCGCTCCGTTTGGTCATATTTATACAATGCGGGAAACAAAAAAAAAATCGGGAGTTTTGGACGGAATCCGGGACATCGGGAGATATTGACCAAAATCGGGAGATCTGGTAACCCTGCACGCCGGCGAAATCGCGAGCACAGCTAGATATATAGCTAGATACATATATGTATATCTGTGGGGCGACCCTCTTCTCGGAATTCTTAACAAATTGCTACCAGTTTTGTTGAAAGCTGTTCTAAAGTTAATTAAAAGGTGTGCGAGTAATTAAATCTTAGTTTGGAGTTGATTAAACGCGGCGAAGTTGTCGAAGACACCTTTGGGATTTTAACGATCAACCACTCTTTAAGGTCTCGTAGTAGTCCACAGTGCCTAAAGACGAAAGTCTTCGATCAGTGCGTTCTACCGGTCTGACATACGGAGCCGAAACGTGTACACTAACGGTACGGCTAGTCCACAAGTTGAAGGTCGCTCAGCGCGCTATGGAAAGGGCTATGCTCGGCGTCTCTCTGCGGGATCGGATCAGGAATGAGGTGATCCGGCAGAGAACCAAAGTCACAGACATAGCTCACCGGATTAGCAAGCTGAAGTGGCTGGCCACATCAGCAGCAGAACCGATAACCGTTGGGGTAAACGAGTTCTGGAGTGGAGACCGCGTCTCGGCAAACGTAGTGTAGGACGCCTTCAGGCCAGGTGGAGTGACGATTTGCGCAGGACGGCTGGCAATTGCTGGATGCGAGAAGTCCGGGACCAAGCAAAGTGGTGGACGTTTTTCTGATAAAAGGAATCCACCACATAAGCTCCAGCTATCATGTGATTGGTCAGTTGCTATGTAAATGTCAATGCTACGTCAAAATTAACCAATCACGTAAGAGTTGGACCTCCTTTTATGTGGTGGCATCTGTTGGACTTCTTTTTTTAGAAACCAATTGGAGAGGCTTATGACTTGCCAGCTATCTTGTACAAATCTGAGGGCGTCCCACACTACGCTTACCGCGGTCAGGGAAGAAATGTTGGGATCAGGTATCAATCAGGACTTAAAAACTGTCAGTCCGTATTGATTCACTAAACATTAGTAGTAAACTTTGCATTGTATAGGCTCAACTTTTATTTTGCATTGTTTAACTTTAAAATATTAATAAATGTTGTAATACCAAAACATGTAACAATTGGCGATTTCTACCGAGTTTCTTGCCGTTTCTTCTCGGTAGAAATCTACTTTCCGAACACGGCGGTAGCTTCTTTTAAATTGCTTTTATTCACATTTTTACATTACTTTTTACATTTGTACATTATTTTTTTTACTTGACGATTCATAAGTGATTATTTTAAGTCTATGTGAATAAAGGTATTTTGATTTTGATAACATAAATTGGGGCACATTTCTTTCAATAACGCTTTCACGTTCCAAATCGGATTGCCTCGATGTGGGCCCAAATGGACGGAGTCCTCGGAGGGCGGGTCGCGGCCGGAAGGAGTGCACTTTGGGGCTCAAGCCACTCCGTGTTTGGAGCCAAGATTGAGGGTTCCGTAACTAGAATAGCTGTGCAAGACACTTTTAAATTAAACGAGTAGATGCATAGCTAGATATTCTTTATTGCATGAAACACAATATTACAAGAAAGTACATTAAAAATTTCATATAAGTAGTACATAGTAAGAGAGGTGGGGCATAGCGAATCTTCACTCGTATTGAGCTGCCCGTCCGGGGAAGGACCTCCACCCTATAGAATACCGCAGTCAAATGACCTGCGTGTTTCTGCCGGTGAATAGGGTCTCCGGAGCTCGTAGGGTGTATGCTGCATCTGCAGCCGGGGGTTAGGGTGGGAACTGACTTATTAGAGTTAGTGTATGTACGTACAGTCCACCGCGACTGGAGATACAGTGTTTTTGTGATATCCCTTTGATTGTAAATTCCACACACCTCGGAGTTCTAGCCGCCACAAGACTAATACAAACAGACATGTTCATGCTTGCGACCGTTTACAACTAAACCAAACTGGTAGTTGTTGTCTTATTGGCCCCTAAAGCCCTTGACTATTACACCCCCTTCCCCCCACCCCCCATTCAGGGCGGCACGACCGGAGATTGCCCTTTGACCGCGGCGATGCCACCGCAACGTAAACGTATCATCTCTGATTGGTTTCGGCCTTTTTTTTTTTTTTATAAAAAGAGCATTCAGGATGATCTCACTCCACCTGATGGTAAGCGGCCGTGAGGTCCAAATGTTAGGTCGACAGGCACAATAGGGCATACCCACCGCGCCTGTCGCCCTTACCCAGAAGGCCCGCTGAGATGCCGTTTCACGCCCGCCTAAAGAACCCAGGATTGTAAGAGGAAGGAAATACATGAGCTGGAAGGGCATTCCATGACTTAATGGCACGGGGCAGGAACGAGGAACTGAACCTCTTGGTGCGCGCTACTATTGATAGAAGATCGTATGTCTCGGAGAACAGAGGACGGCAAGGAGTTCCATAGTTTGGCCGTTCGTGGTAAGAAAGTAGAGGAAAATGTTAATGTGAAGTCATGGAATGCCCTTCCAGCTTATGTGTTTCTTTCCTCTTACAATCCTGGGTTCTTTAGGCTGGGCGTGAAACGGCATCTCAGTGGGCCTTCAGGGTGAGGGCGACAGGCGCAATGGGTTTGTTCTATTGTGCCTGTCGACCTAACTTTTGGACCTCACGACCGCTTACCATCAGGTGGAGTGAGGTCCTGAAAGCTCTTCTTATAAAAAAAAACGCACCGTGCAAGTCATAGATTTTATAAAACAGTGCCTTTTTGCTGTATCTCGGCCGATGATAAAAAGCAGCCCCTTCAAGGGAATCATCATCAGCCTATCGCAGTCCACTGCTGGACATAGGCCTCTCCAGTTGTCCAGTTGTTCGCCACTTTGGGCAAACACCTGGAGGATTTACCCATAATCGCCACCCTGGGCAGGCTAGTTGGGTATCGCATGGCGTAGCTCCTCGCTCTGGTAACGCGGATGCCCGTCATCGGTCTGTGGTATTTAGCTACGCCTTCAATCGTGAGGGTTATACCGTCGGTTGCCAGACTTCAAGGGAACCATCATCCTAGCCTTTTTCCCGATTGTCTCAGGGCCGGCTTACCAAACTGAGAGATTTGGCGAGGGCTAAGCTTTTACACAGAGCGACTGCCATCAGACCTCCGCAACACTTAGGGTAAGCTATACCTATTCCCAGTTTTGGCGTCAGAGTTATCATCATCTCTGATATGATGTGACGACTGCTATCTGAGTTGGTAAAGATAGCACCCGGGACCAACAGCTTAACGTGCCTTCCGAAGCACGGAGGAAATCGGTGTCAAATTTTGGTCACCCCTCATCGGATTGACCGCGCCAATGGCTGCACAACGTTGCGATCATTGTTAACCGAACAAGACCGCGGCGCCACCGAGCTCCTCACTTCAAGGGAATCAAATCATGTAATTCAGTGGCATACTACTTCATTTATGCACTCTGCACACCCAAGCTTGAGTGATTTGAGTGGCCTGTCGTGACTCGGCAGTCGCTGAATCGGCACATAATTGGGTCAATAACCTAATTGACACAGAGCATTGGCCATTGATGTGTTCACATGATTGATGTCGACTTAACCGGATTAGTAAGCTAAAGTGGCAGCGGGCTGGCCACATCAGCCGCAGAATCGATAACGGAGGAAACGAACTGTCGTCTTTTCGCTCCTAGCCTAACCTGACCGTGGTGCATCTTACAGAATAATAAACGAGGCGCTGGCAACCGACTGGTGGCGGTATAACCAACACGATTAAAGGCGTAGCTCAATTCCACAGACCGATAACTGGCAGCAGCGTCACCGGAACGAGGAGCTGCGGTCTGCGATCGCCAACCAACCTACCCAGCAACTAAGGGTAATGGTAACTATGGGTAAATCCTCCAGGTGTTTGTCTAAAGTGGCGAACTTTACTGGAGAGGCCTATGTCCAGCAGTGGACTGCGATAGACTGTTGCTGTATGATGTTTTATATGAACCTACCTATATTTTGTGAAATAACTGTAGCAGCTCCCGTTACACCTCTACTCCACTATATGTGAGTGACTTAGCAAATATCCTTGAAATTAGGTCAATTACCGATTACTAAGCAATTTCCCCCTTAATTAGCGGTTCCACTTAACACCCCTTAATTTACGTTCAGTATTTTTTTTGTTTTACGGTTTTATAATGTAACGCCCACATGCTGCGATGATAGGCAAAAAGAAATACTATTTAACAACCCTAACATTACATATTTTTCTTTGATGTGCTTAAATAAAATAGGGTGGGATGTAAGGGAGCGACCTATCGCTTCAAGCAGTCCACTGCTGGACATAGGCCTCTCCAGTTGTTCGCCCCCTAGGGCAAACTTCTGGAGGATATACCCATAATCGCCACGCTGGGCAGGCGTATTTCCTCGCTCCGGTGACGCTGCTGCCCGTCATCAGCCTGTGGTATTTAGCTACCTTCAATCGTGATGGTTATACCGCCACCAGTCGGTTGCCAGCGCCTCGTCTGTTATTCGGTAGGATGCACCGTGGGTAGGTGAGGATGGCTTGCAGTGGAAACATGGTGGGTTGCTTCCTTACATCCCATATAAATAAATAACTTAAGACATGCCACGCTGGGCCACACAGCGCCATCTAGCCCCAAACTAAGCCGAAGCTTGAACTATAGGTACTAGACAACTGATAAACTTACTTAGATACATTTTTTTGTAAATAAATACATATTACGAGTATACATAGAAAACACCCAGACCAATACAAACAGACATGTTCATGCACACAAATGTTTGTAATGTGTGGGGATCGAACCCACGACCCTTGGCTCAGAAGGCAGAGCTCACTACCAATTGAGCCACCGAGCCAGTCCAGTATTCCAGACAGGGCAGAGCAAACACAGACGCACAGGTAAACATGTGCATTTGGTTGTGCTGTCTGCGCAGGCGCCGGTCGTTGCGACCGATAGATAGGACAGGATGTATCCGACATGACGAGTGATAAAGGTGAAATGTTTGTCGACTTTGACGTTTTGGGTTCTGCTGTGAAGGGGTTCGTAATGCGCGGCATGGCGGTGGCAGGCAACTGACCAGTTAATTTACCGTTGTCACAGCGACTTGGGCTTCACTTTCGCTTTCCATCAGGCGTAGGGAAGCCAAGCTACTATAAAAAAAAGATGATATCATGAAAAAAAAATTGTTTTTATAATTTTTATGTGTTATAATAAAATCGTAAAAAGGTATGTTAGTAAATTCAACATTATCCCAAAAATCATAATATTTAGGCGGGTAAAGCATAAGTCCTCTATCTATTGGACAATAGAAAAAAATACTAAATAGATAACCTTTGAATTCACCTTTAAATCATATCAACAGATTACCAACTACCTATTGTTATCCCTTTCACACATTCGCGAATTAGGAATCCATTGAAAGGGATGGAAATATCTCTTTACAAATTCGCTTTTTTGTGTATACTCTGTCCCTCTCTCTCTACTCGGTGTAAACGAATGAGTGAAAGAGATAGCACGCTCCTATTGAAGATAAGAGCCAGGTGAATCCTTTTTGAGTATTATGAATGCGTAAAAAACACCGACCAAGTGCGAGTCGGAATCGTGAAGGAAAGGTTCCGTACCAAGATTTGGGAAAACTTATTGTTGTTTTGTTTACCAACCTCAGTGGCGTAATGGTTAACGAGTTAAGCCTAAAAGCGACGGACCAAAGGCTCCGGCTGCGATTCCCTGTCTCAAATCTGGGTGTTTTCGGATGCTCTCAGATACATAATTTACCTAAACTTCATCTGTTTAGCTATGTTGGTTCATGAGATACAGCTTTGTGCCAGTCCCACGTACAAATGTTAATTCAGTCAGTTCATGTAAATAAATACATATTATACATAGAAAACACCCAGGCCAATACAAACAGATATGTTCATGCACACAAATGTTTGTAATGTGTGGGGATCGAACCCACGACCCTTGGCTTAGAAGGCAGAGGTCACTACCAATTGAGCCACCGAGCCAGCCGATTTCGTAGTCCTGTGTACAGATTATTATGATTGCCACGAAACAAGCACTGCCTAGTGTGGCTTCCATAAGCAATACTTGTAAGTTGTACATTTTTCTTGGTAATAAACAATTTTTACTTTTACTTAGCCGTGGTTTTTACCATTCATCTGCAGAACCCTAAAAAGTAGGCTTAGAATTTCGAGTTGAAAGGGGTATATTGGTTGTGTAAGGTTTAATACCATCTTGTGTATTCTGTAGATACAAAAAGGGAGTGTTGTGTTTACCGAGTGCGTGGGTTTGTTTACATTGTTATTAGGGATCCGCAGTAAATGGCAAACCTTTTATATTGGACTTAGGGGTGGGCTGGCCACATTAGCCGCAGACCCGATATCCGTACGGGCACGAGTTCTGGAGTGGAGACCGCGTCCCGGCATACAGCATAGGCAATGTTGAGTATTTTGATTCTTATTTTAAAACCCCACTCCTTCTGAATTGATGGCCAAGTGTATATTTACTAATTTTCGTAATCCTACTTAATATTATAAACGCGAAAGTTTGTTTGGATTGATGGATGGATAGATGGATGGATGTTTGTTCCACTTTCACGCAAAAACTACTGAACGGATTTCAATGAAACTTTACAGGAATATAGTTTGTACATCAGATTAACACATAGGCTATGTTTTATACGAATATCACGCGGGCAGAGCCGCGGGCAGCAGCTAGTAGATTATAATATCAAGAATCTACTCTCGAATTGAACCGTCCGGGGAAGGACCTCCACCCTATAGAATACCGCAGTGAAATGACCTCTGTGTCGTGTTTCTGCTGATGAGTAGGGTTTCCGGAGCTCTTGGGGGGTTAGGGTTGGGCCGGCATGGCGGTGGCAACTGACAGGTAACTAAGTTAACTGGTTAGTTACTTGCCCGTTGTCACAGCGACTTGGGCTTCTCTTTCGCTTTCCATCAGGCGTAGGGAAGCCATTATGTCGAGCCGCTATAAAAAGAAATTAAATAATGTTTAAAAAATCTTCCTGTAAGTATATAAATAAATCTTATCATTGTACGGAATCCATTCGCACCTCATGATCGCCATTTTGTTATTTGGAAACGTTTCAATTTAGCCGGCTTACAAATACAATCGGTTTCGCTGTGTTCCGAATATTAATGGTTTTTTTTTAACGAAAACAAATTGTAAATGCAATACCTTTTTACACCTTCCTAATTGGGATAAACCGTTTTTGGAATTCGTAATACTTGCCCGTTATACACAGTATTCTACATAGTAGAGGATCCCGCCATACTTACCTCATCCATCAAATCATACCCTGGACCAAAATTTGATCGGCAACCAATATGCACTATATTTATTGACATATTTAATTATCCAGTTATTTATATATGAAGAGCAGAGCAGTGAAGGAAAATGTTAGGAAAACGGGAGAAATTTTTTGAACGCACATCACTCAAAAACTACTGCATGAAGTTGAATACGGTTTTCACCATGTATTGCTAGAAGTCTAACTTAAAATTTAGGTGCCATTTTATGGAAGTCCGTTATTTTTGGAACCCGATATCCACGCGTAGGACGCCGCCGGCACAGCTAATACTATTCCTAAAGTAAAGCTATGTGCTAAAGTAAAATTCAGAAGTCATCCAATGCAACATCTCCAGAGACCTACCTCCATACCGCTTCAAATCATAAAGCCAGTAACAACACCAAACCTCCATTGACTGGCTCGGTGGCTCAATTGGTAGTGACCCCTGCCTTCTGAGCCAAGGGTCTTGGGTTCGATTCCCACCCGGGACAAACATTCGTATGATACTTATGTTTGTTCCGTGTCTGGGTGTTTATGATTTGTATTTAAATATTTATTTGTGGTACCTTCGTTGTTCCGATACCCATAACACAAGTGCTTAAGCTACTTACTTTGGGATTAGAGCAATGTATGTGATGTTGTCTGATATATTTATTTGATATTGTCCCCAGGTGGCGACGAGCTCAAGCCCGACCCAGGCGTCCGCTTCACGTCAGAACCAAGCGACCAGGTGGCCGCCGCCGGGGAGGCAGCGCTGCTGGCGTGTGCTGCCGCGTCTGCCCACCCGGCCAGGATCGGCTGGCGGTACAGCGCTGCGGCCGTGCCGGCGAGGGAGCACACGCTGTCTGTCGGGGATCTGCGCAGGTGAGAGAGAGAAACCTTCTCTGGTGAGAGGGATAAGGGTAGTGACGTGTCGTGGGTTCGATTCCCGCACAGTACAAACATTTTTGCGCATGGACATGTCTGTTTGTATTGGTCTGGGTGTTTTCTATGTATAATCCCATCCCACTAATATTATAAACGCGAAAGTTTGTTTGGATAAATGGATGGATGGATAGATGGATGGATAGATAGATGGATGGATGGATAGATGGATGGATAGATGGATGGATAGATGGATGGATAGATAGATGGATGGATGGATAGATGGATGGATAGATGGATGGATAGATGGATGGATAGATGGATGGATAGATAGATGGATGGATGGATAGATGGATGGATAGATGGATGGATAGATGGATGGATAGATGGATGGACAGATAGATGGATGGATGGATGGATATATGGATAGATGGATGGATGGATGGATAGATGGATAGGTGTATGGATTTTGATTTTGGTTGCAGCTAGTATTTCTCTAAGTAAGTTTATCAGTTGTCTAGTACCCATAGCTAGCTTCGGCTTAGTTTGGGGCTAGATGGCGCTTTGTGGCCCAGCAAGGCATGTCTATTCCTCCTCTAAGGCTGCAGTCCCGCTGAGGCTTAGACGAGCTGTGGTGGGATTCACCAATCAATTGGTTTGAAATCCATCAATTTATGTAGCTCCGTCGTACACTCTCCAAAATGTAACCGATAGATAACTGATACGTTTGCACCTCCTCCGGTGTACATGCGCGGACTAGTCCTCTACCAGAAGTATCAAACTCTATTTCTAACCACAATTCTTCCACTTTCCAGGAGGCAGCTCACCAACGGCTCTCTGTTGATCGAGAAGATGTCCGCGGCGCTGGCGGGGCAGTACCAGTGCGTGGCGTCGGTGGACGGGGCCGGCACCATAGTCTCCAGGGTCGCCACGTTGTTCCTAGCCGGTGAGTACGCTGTTCATATTGATACATAGGTCGGATTAGCTTAAAGGGAAGAAAGGAAAGCAGCTGCACTCATCAAGTAGCTGCCAGCCGCCTTGCAGGTCGTCGCTCCACCTGACCAGCGGCGTCTCACACTGCGCTTACCTGTGCGTGTAATCCACTGCAAAAAAACATTGCTATTCCACCGATCATCAGTTCTGCGGTAGACGTGACCAGCCCATTGTCACTTCAGCTTGCTTATTCAAGAGACTATGTCGGTCACTTTTGTTCTCTGGCGGATTACTTTGTTAGGTATTCTTTTAGGATTAAAGGCTTTAAGGGGAAGAAAAGGAGGCACCTATACCTTTCTCTCTCTCTCTCACACCTTTTAAGAGAGGTAGGGCATAGCGAATCTTCGCTCGAATTGAGCCGCCCGTCCGGGGAAGGACCTCCACCCTATAGAATACTGCAGCCAAATGACCTCCGGGTCGTGTGTCTGCTGGTGAGTAGGGTTTTCGGAGCTCGTGGAGATTAGGGTTAAGCCGGTATGGCGGTAGCAACTGACAAGTAACTGACCAGTTACTTGCCCGTCGTCACAGCGACTTGGGCTTCTCTTTCGATTTCCATCAAGCGTAGAGAAGCCATTATGTCGACCTACTATAAAAAAAAAATCTCTATTCCAGAGCTGCCCACAATCCTGCCCGGGCCGCGCACCGTGTCCGGCGCGGCGGGCGGCGCGCTGCTGCTGCCCTGCGCGCTGCAGGCGCCGCCACGGTTGGCCCTGCGCCTCCTGCCCGCCGCCGCGCCCCCCGACCGCCGCGTGTACGGCGCGCAGAGACTGCTGCACCAACCGCCTGCGCTGATGCTCAATGTGAGTGTTTTTTTATTATCAGAAGAGCTGTCAGGATGACCTCACTCCACCTGATGGTAAGACACAAAAAATTACACAAAAAAATTAGTTAAATAGCCTGCTGTCAAATGACAGCAGGATTCAAATGGAGGGGATTTGCTATAGTGGTTAGCTTAAGAAAAAAATCTTAGTGGTAATAAATCTGCTTACGTAACATTTGAATGGCCTCTAAGTAGTTCCTTATTAGAGATTCTCTCTCTCGATTTGAGTTGCGGGTGTTCATGGGCGGTGTCGACTGCTTACCATCAGGCATCACATTTGCTCGTCTGCCGCCTGTCGCATAAAAAAAAGTCTAGCTTTTGTTTTAATGTGGCTCGACATAATGGCTTCCCTACGCCTGATGGAAAGCGAAAGAGAAGCCCAAGTCGTTAGGTCAGTTGCCACCGCCATGCCGGCCCAACGCTAACCCCCCCACGAGCTCCGGAAACCCTACTCACGGGCAGAAACACGACCCGGAGGTCATTTTACTGCGTTATTCTATAGGGTGGAGGTCCTTTACGGATGATGACAAGGTATGAAAATGAAGAAAATAATTAGTCCGTCTCTTAGATAATAAAAAAATATAAGACCCGTATTTTTTGTTTTGTCGAAATAACAAGAAAACACTTAGATATAGCGCATTAAAGTTACGGAGTGGGGGCTAACTACGTCACGTTAGAGTATATTTTGTACTCTAACGTGACGTCATGTGACATTTAAAATCAATGTATCTTCGTAAGTTTTTGAACAAGAGGCAAAATAAAAAATACGTATCCAATATTTTTCATTAATCTATCTGATGGACATTAAATTATTTTTTAGTCATCATCCCAATCCGAGCGAAGATTCGCTATGCCCTACCTCTCTACCTTAAACGCACACCCATCTTGCAGGTGACCTGGCTGCGCAACGGCGTGCCCGTCAACCTGGAGATCGGGCGCGTGGCGGTGTCCAGCAGCGGAGCCCTGGAGGTGGACCCGCTGAGGCACCACGACGCCGCCACCTACCACTGCCGCGTCAGCCTAGCTAGAAGACCAGGAGACCACGTGTAAGTGATAGCTATAGGTCTTGTATTTTAGTACTTCTGGCTTCCAATAGATGGCGCTGTCCGTAACAAAATCTCGCAGGTAAAGTTATTGGTTGACGGCTATGTAGGCAAAACTATACCTTTTATTTATCATCATCATCATTGTCATCATCGAAATCGGTCGTACATCATGTTTTTATTCTTTATCATAACATGTATCGTGTATAACTGTCCCGTCTGTCCATTGCAGCACGAGCGAGCCAGTGGACGTGGTGGTGGGCGCCGAAGTGTCCAACGAGTACCCTCCGCGCTTCGTGGCCGCGCCACGCTCCCTCACCGTCATGGAAGGTAACTGTACTGCTAACAAGCTTCAAACAACCCTTATCGGTCATATTTTCCCATGAAATCTCTGTCTGGGGGTCTGTTAACCGTTTACTCGTAGACACGATTTTATGTTGACATATGCGAAGATAACTAATTTTTAAAGAACTTTAAAAAAAGAAGACGTTCTTTTTTGTTGTATAATGTTACCAGATATCTCGAGAATTGTGAACCGATTTGGATAATTCTTTTTTTGTTTGAAAGGGTTGCTAGTCCTGTTTTCATTGTACATATTTCATTATTATTTTTGTAACAAACAATCGATTTTTTTTATGCGGCTTCCCTGTCCTGGCTATCATTTGATACTTTGAACAATTCTAGTCTACAAGTGATATGTTTTGTTTATTTTTATTATCTAAATCATTTTATTTATCGATCTTCAGGTTCGTCCGTGACGTTTGATTGCGCGGCCGTGGGCAATCCCAAACCAGAAATGACTTGGCTGAACAACGGAGTGGAAATTGACTTAAGGTATCTCTTATTCTCGTTCAAAACTAGTCCTTATTATGTCTCTTTGACTCTTCTTAATCGTGCACATGTATTTATATATTTTTCCGTTTTAAATTTGTTACATAGATCGTTAATGTATGTAAAGAATAGTAGTGGTCCCAGTATACCACCTTGTGGAACAGCGGTGCTATCACACTACTAACAACATAACTGAAAGTATGACCCAGCCTAACTAATTGGGATCCAAATAAATACGTTTTTAGAGGCATGAAAAGAGTGCCTATCAAAGTGAAGCATTTTTATTTTGTACAAAAATAGGGAGGCATACTGAATCTAACGCTATTCTTTATTACAAAAATTCAGAAAAATCTTGCAAACATCAACAATTTTACAGGATGTGTCTTAGTCCTTCAGATTTATTATTATTATGCGGTCCTATAGTGAGCTAATTTTTAAAACCTTTCATTTAACTTGCCTTGTTAGTATGTTAGTGTGCGGCAAATCTTGCTTCAGATTAGGCTGAACTTTGATATACTTACGTAACATCGGTGACAATGCAATAATACGGTACATGAAGCTGATCTCAAGATGGAGTCGGAAGGTGGCCATAGGGATCCTAAACGAAACAAGATAAAACCGTCGAGTTTGGACTCGTTTGAATGGTCTTGACAAGCACTTCAGTGCCACGTGACAGCCATGGCTTTTTAAAAACTTTTTTTAATCAACTTATTTTAAAATGTTGCCATATCGTCGCTGCGCGTGCAATACCGCGAAAGAGCAGTTTGTAAAAACCGCGTATCTGCGTTTTCGCGAATTTACAGGAGAAAGAAAAAACATAATATTATCTGATAATATGATCTTTTGGCGCGATATTTCAATTTTGTCCCTTTTGCTGTTACGCGGTATTAACAAAGTGCTCTTCCGCGGTATTGCACGCGCAGCGACGATATGTGACATTATTGTAAATTTGAATCATTTGATTTGTTACTTTCCCAGCGACCTGGACTCCCGCTTCTACCGCTGGGGCTGCGGTTCGCTCCGCGTGCAGTCGGCGCGCGCGCTGGACGCCGGCGCGTACACGTGCCGCGCGCACAGCCGCCTCGACTCCGCCGACCACACGGCGCAGCTGCTCGTGCAGGTCAGCATCATCATCATCATCATCATCAGCCTTTCGCAATCCTCGCTCGAATTGAGCTGCCCGTCCGGGGAAGAACCTCTACCCTATAGAATACCGCAGCCAAATGACCTCCGGGTCGTGTTCCTGCCGGTGAGTAGGGTTTCCGGAGCTCGTGGGGGGTCAGGGTTGGGCCGGCATGGCGGTGGCATCTGACAGGTAACTGACCAGTTACTTGCACGTTGTCACAGCGACTTGGGCTTCTCTTTCGCTTTCCATCAGGCGTAGGGAAGCCATTATGTCGAGCCACTTTAAAAAAAAATCCATAAGCCTCTCCAATTGTTCCTACCACAGCGCGCCGCTGGTCATCGTCATCATCACCAGCCTGTGACATACATGCTCGAGCTAACCGAGCTACGAGCCGCCGCCTGTACTCGACAGGCACTATATGCCCACCAATGATCAATATAGGTGGCCCGAGCCCAGTACGGGTGCCATGTGCCCAGTACGGGTGCCACATGCCCAGTACGGGTGCCACGTGCCCAGTATGGGTGGCAGTGCCCAGTACGGGCGCCACGAGCTGAAACAGTAAATTCTCCCTAAAAAACTTATTTCTGATTATTTTCCAGACGTTTCCTCGCGTCCAGCTCCCCGGGGGCTCAGTGGTGGTGGCCCGCGCCCGGGGGGACGTCACCCTCGCGTGCACGGTGAAGGGCCGGCCCGCGCCCTCTGTGTCCTGGCTGAAGGACGGGGAGCCGCTCACTCTGAACCATCATGACATCGCGCTGGTCGACGGGTAAGAACTGACTTTCTACATATAGGATAATGCTTCTATTTTGTTTACTGTATTTGTGAAGTTACTATTGTATTAATTGTCATATGTCGTATGCAGAAAACATTTAATGATAAGTTTGGCTCAGTTGATTTATTCTCTTCGTCATTGCAATCTTTTAGAAAAGAAATTGTCAGCATTCTTTCATTATAAGTAAATAAATCATATAGGTATGGTATTAATAAAATATATATTAATATATTATACATATGTATTTTATGTAGGTATATTTATGCATATTTATTTATTATTATTATAATTTCCTTTAGTTATTTACTTAAATATGTGTGCATCAACCTCACTCAATCCGTTGTTCCATATGTCATTGTTTTAAATTAATAAAATTAAAATCCGTTATTAGCTGTAAGATAAAATTAAGACTGTAATTGTTAGTTTAAGAGCTGTGGATTTTGTAATAAAATAAAATAAAATAAAATAAAAATAAAATTAATGCAGAGCTCCCAGGCTCTCTTAAAACAGCCGCTACTTGTATGCCTCTTTGACGTATCTCGTTCTGATAAGTAGTTATTACTGTATTATTATAAGTAATTAATAAAAATAATAATTAGATGGGCTCTCATACAACAAGTGATTTTTTGCCCGTTATTAAAATTAACACCAGGTAATCGCTTGAAATCTAGTCGATGGTACGAAATGTTGTCTAATTTATGATTACTACTACCTGTCGTGTATCTACCGTCTTCCAGTACGTCGCTCCGCATCCAAGGCGTGCTGTATGTGGACGCGGGCATGTTCCAGTGCTTCGCGACGTCGGCGTCCGGCAGTGCGCAGGCCAGCCTCCGCCTCGTCGTGCTGCCGCCGGAAGATGGTGAGCCGATGCCCTGCCAACTATACAGACACTACTGTGATGATGACAAGGCCGTCTTGGCTGTCATCGTAGTCATTAAGAAAAAAATAGCTTTATAAGTAAGCATGCTACATCTTAGACCACATCATCACTTAACATCAGGTGTTAGAATAAAAAAAATGATAAGAAATAATAATGTAACGCTTACTCAAAACCATTTAATTCTTTCACTTATTAATTTGTTTAAATATGTTTGTTGTGTTATTGTTTTACGGGCTTTTTTTATTTATATTTCTTTAGCTCCCGTAGATGTTAGCTCTGGTGGTGGTGAAAAAGAAGACGGAGTTTTATATTTTCGTATTATTTTTTTTATTTAGTTTTTTTTTCACCCATTTTAGTTTTGGTTTCACCCCTTTCATTTCCAGATATCGAATCACCGAACGCCACGCTAACCAATCCGTCTTCCCCTAAATCCACTCCAAACACGATTACATCATCAATGTATACAAAAACATCCCTTACGAATTCCACACAAAGCCACGACATTTTCAATAGTTTGATATCTTCGGGGCATTTCGGGGACCAAACGGCAGACCCTCCGACTGAAGACCTGGACTTCCTGGGGGAAACGTCGTCAGCGTTCACATCCGGTCCTGAATTAGAATATGACTATAATTACGATTCAGATTTAAGTGATGACGATGATTTTCACGCTGACGAAGGATTGGACTTGGAACATCTCCGACGGACGAACGCGACTGTGATCTCTAAGCCGAAGGGCTTAAAGGCGGTTATCGTGAAGCACCGCTTCGTGACGCTCAGCTGGGAAGAGCCGGAGAGCAAGACTGAAGAAATCAGCGGGTACGCGGTGATCTACAAAGTGAAAGGGAGTGAAAGGTACGAATTTAATTGAGTATTGGATTTAACCCATTTGTTGCAGTAAAATCAAAGAATTTAATATTTATGAATATCGGACATTTCGCATACATTGCCCAGATTCCAAAGTAAGTAGCTTGAGCACTTATGTCATGGGTACCGCAATCAAATCTGCTCTGTCTGCAAAGTCGAAAAATGGGGCTGGCTGGAAACTGGAAAATTTTTTTGGACTTTTGTCGTCAGCTTAACATAAGAGAGTTAGGGTATAGCGAATCTTCGCTCGAATTGAGCTGCCCTGCCCGGGGATGGACCTCCATCCTATAAAATACCGCAGCCAAATGACCTCCGGGTCGTGTTTCCGCCGGTGAGTAGGGTTTCCGGAGCTCGTGAGGGGGTTGGGATTGGGCCGGCATGGCAGTGACAACTGACAGGTAACTGACTAGTTACTTGCCAGTTGTCACAGCGACTTGGGCTTCTCTTTAGCTTTCCATCAGGCGTAGGGAAGCCATTATGTCGAGCTACTATAAGAAAAAGGCAGGATGCAGTCATTTTGACGTGCTTATAACAAGAAATGTTTAATCCCAAGTATTTCTTGTCTTATGTATGATCTAAAGTCAACCTTAGTATGAGACGTTTGTGTCTTACACAGGGAACGCGTGTCTCGCCGCGGCACACGACACGAGATGAACGTAGCGGCTCTGCAGCCCAACACCACGTACCAGTTCCAGGTCGTAGCGTACACGGAGCACGCCGCGTCGCCGCCTACAGACGTGAGACATCTTTTCTATCTGAACATGTCTGTTTGTATTGGTCTGGGTGTTTTCTATGTTTGTTTGTATTGTCTAAAATGAGCAAGAAGGCAAGAAGTCGATCCCCATTCGATTCGGTCGATTATCAAAGCAACTACCGGATCAAGTACCGTGCAGTGTGTACGAAATGCAGAAAACCGGCAGAGATGGAGAACTATAAGCAAAACGTGCCGCATCCGTGACAGTGACCAGTAACGCTGAGTCACAGCTCTGCCCATCTATAGCCACGACTACTCTGCCAAGAGTGCCAAGAGTGACTAGGAAGATTTAAAAAATGTACAGTCAGTAAGTTTATCAATTGTCTAGTACTCATAGTACAAGTTTCGGCTTAGTTTGGGGCTAGGCGGCGCTGTGTGGCCCAGCGTGGCATGCAAGACATGCCTATTTATTTTATTATTATGTTTTATTTTTATTTTATATATGCAGGTTATTTATTTATTTATCTGTATTTTTATTAAAACCTGCTAGAGGATATACCCATAATCACCACGCTGGGCGGCGAGTTGGCGATCGCAGGGCATAACTTCTCGCTCCGTTGACGCTGCTCCCCTGTGGTATTTAGCTACGCCTTCAATTGTGATGGTTATACCGCCACCAGTCGGTTGCCAGAGCCTCGTTTGTTATTCGGCAGGATGCACCACGGGCAGGTGAGGTTGGCTTGGAGCCAATAGATGATAGGCTCCCTTAGAACCCCTGCTTCACACAACCACCGCTCGTTGCAGCCCATCGAGGTGACCACTCCTGAGGAGGAGGCGGCGCACGGGTCGCCCGTCCGGGTCCGCGCCGAAGCCCTGTCGCCGCACGCGCTGCGCGTGTGGTGGTCGCCGCCGCCGCCGCGACGCCCGCCCCTGCCGCAGGCTTCGCCCCCGGAGAATTACCAGATTGTGTATACTGAGGTATACGGATTGTCTAAATCTACTTTTACACTAATATTATAAAGAGGAAATATTTGAAAAAAAAAATGAAAAATCTTTTTTTAATTTCTTTAAGATAATACATCATCAGTGTCTGGAGTCTCCTTTTAAGTGTTACACCTGTGTTAGGAGACTCCGCTCTTTCAACTTTGGCAAGATTCATTTATTTATTTAGGTTTACATGAGTTGTTAATTTTGAAAAATTTAATTTATATTAAAGAAAAAAAAATTAATACATTACTATTCTACAAACATTTGTACCTATTTTTGTATGTTTATAATGAATTTGATGAATAAATAAATAGGCTCAAAAAGCACTGGGCCGATTTAAAAAATTCTTTCACCAATAGAATGCTACATTCTTCCAATTTGACGTAGGCTACATTTCATTTTGAAAATAATTTGGGATCATTGGTAAAATTTGAACAATATAATTGTCTACCCTGTGCGAAGCCTGGACGGGCAGCTAGTTGATCATATAAAGAGGAAAGATTTGATTGTTTTGATTTTTTTTAATTTCAAACACTTGAATAGGCTCCGAAACTACTGGACCGATTTGAATAATAGGGATGTTTTGGATATATTTGCCTTCGACGACTGTATCTCGTTCATTTTTCCAGCCAATTTTGATTTTGTTTTCACTGTTCGTAGTACATTTCTATCTATTTTACGATAAATTAGTAAATACATAAAACTATTTTACATGCATATTCCCTATTGTTTTATCCGAAGCGAAGCGAGGAGCAGGCTGTTATTAGTTTTTTTTTTTTTTTATAGTGGCTCGACATAATGGCTTCCCTACGCCTGATGGAAAGCGAAAGAGAAACCCAAGTCGCTGTGACAACGGGCAAGTAACTGGTCAGTTACCTGTCAGTTGCCACCGCCATGTCGGCCCAACCCTAACCCCCCACGAGCTCCGGAAACCCTACTCACCGGCAGAAACACGACCCAGAGGTCATTTGACTACGGTATTCTATAGGGTGGAGGTCCTTCCCCGGACGGGCGGCTCAATTCGAGCGAAAATTCGCTATGCCCTACCTCTCTTAAAAACAAATTACCGTACCTTATATGACGCTTTCTAACCCCTGTTCCAGCTGGAGACAGGCCGCGAGCAGACGCTGTGGGTTGAAGCGCCCAAGACTCAGACCGCGGACAGCGTGCTCAACGCGACCGTGACGGGCCTACGTGCAGCCGCCCACTACAGCGTCAGGGTGTCTGCCGCGGCAGGTAACATCATCATCATCACCGTCATCATCAGTCTATGGCCTCAGTGCCGCCCACTACAGCGTCAGGGTGTCTGCCGCGGCAGGTAACATCATCATCATCATCACCGTCATCATCATCAGTCTATGGCCTCAGTGCCGCCCACTACAGCGTCAGGGTGTCTGCCACGGCAGGTAACATCATCATCATCATCACCGTCATCATCATCAGTCTATGGCCTCAGTGCCGCCCACTACAGCGTCAGGGTGTCTGCCACGGCAGGTAACATCATCATCATCATCACCGTCATCATCATCAGTCTATGGCCTCAGTGCCGCCCACTACAGCGTCAGGGTGTCTGCCGCGGCAGGTAACATCATCATCATCATCACCGTCATCATCATCAGTCTATGGCCTCAGTGCCGCCCACTACAGCGTCAGGGTGTCTGCCGCGGCAGGTAACATCATCATCATCATCACCGTCATCATCATCAGTCTATGGCCTCAGTGCCGCCCACTACAGCGTCAGGGTGTCTGCCGCGGCGGGTAACATCAGCATCATCATCATTATCACCGTCATCATCATCAGACTGTGGCCTCAGTGCTGCCCACTACAGCGTCAGGGTGTCTGCCGCGGCGGGTAACATCAGCATCATCATCATTATCACCGTCATCATCATCAGTCAGTGGCCTCAGTGCCGCCCACTACAGCGTCAGGGTGTCTGCCGCGGCAGGTAACATCATCATCACCATCATCATCATCATCACCGTCCTCATCATCAGTCTGTGGCCTCAGTGCTGCCCACTACAGCGTCAGGGTGTCTGCCGCGGCGGGTAACATCAGCATCATCATCATTATCACCGTCATCATCATCAGACTGTGGCCTCAGTGCTGCCCACTACAGCGTCAGGGTGTCTGCCGCGGCGGGTAACATCAGCATCATCATCATTATCACCGTCATCATCATCAGTCAGTGGCCTCAGTGCCGCCCACTACAGCGTCAGGGTGTCTGCCGCGGCAGGTAACATCATCATCACCATCATCATCATCATCACCGTCCTCATCATCAGTCTGTGGCCTCAGTGCTGCCCACTACAGCGTCAGGGTGTCTGCCGCGGCGGGTAACATCAGCATCATCATCATTATCACCGTCATCATCATCAGTCTGTGGCCTCAGTGCCGCCCACTACAGCGTCAGGGTGTCTGCCGCGGCAGGTAACATCATCATCACCATCATCATCATCATCAGTCTATGGCCTCAGTGCCGCCCACTACAGCGTCAGGGTGTCTGCCGCGGCAGGTAACATCATCATCACCATCATCATCATCATCACCGTCATCATCATCAGTCTATGGCCTCAGTGCCGCCCACTACAGCGTCAGGGTGTCTGCCGCGGCAGGTAACATCATCATCACCATCATCATCATCATCACCGTCCTCATCATCAGTCTGTGGCCTCAGTGCTGCCCACTACAGCGTCAGGGTGTCTGCCGCGGCAGGTAACATCATCATCATCACCGTCATCATCATCAGTCTGTGGCCTCAGTGCTGCCCACTACAGCGTCAGGGTGTCTGCCGCGGCAGGTAACATCATCATCATCATCATCATCACCGTCATCATCATCAGTCTGTGGCCTCATTGCTGCCCACTACAGCGCGTCAGGGTGTCTGCCGCGGCAGGTAACATCATCATCATCATGTTGATTATTAACGTTTCCACTGAAAACCAAACAATACGCTGAGTGGACGCCATTTTGGTCGCCTTACGCATAGGCGTATTTTTCCTTTTATTTATGTTTGTTTATTTGCCAAAAGTGTATTTTATTTGTTTTGTTTGTGATATGTGTCCAATTAAAGTTTTTTCTATTCTATTCCATTCCATTCTATTCCATTCCATTCCATTCTATTCCATTCTATTCCATTCTATTCCATTCTATTCCATTCTATTCCATTCTATTCCATTCTATTCCATTCTATTCCATTCCATTCTATTCCATTCTATTCCATTCCATTCTATTCCATTCTATTCCATTCTATTCCATTCTATTCCATTCTATTCCATTCTATTCCATTCTATTCCATTCTATTCCATTCTATTCCATTCTATTCCATTCTATTCCATTCTATTCCATTCTATTCCATTCTATTCCATTCCATTCTATTCCATTCCATTCTACTCTACGAGTATTCTATTCTATGAGTATTCTATTCTATTTTATCATGGTGGTTGCAGGCGCGAGTAGCGAGGAGCAGCGCGTGCGCATGCCCAGCGACGTGCCGTCGGCGCCGCCCGTCAACGTGACGGCTGTCCCCACCGGGGCCACGGTGAGGATCTTTTTAAACGGTTTTTTTTTTATATTTAGCTCAACAAAGTTAGTTTTATTTTATTCTTGGGTCAAATTTAGTAACTGAAATTTCACCCTCTTCCTGTCAACCAATTGATCTGAAATTTGGTATAAAGCTTAAAATCATTTTTATCTTTATATTTATTTAGGAACTAGCTGTGCCGGCGGCGTCGCACGCGTGGATATCGGGTTCCAAAAATAACGACTTCCATAAAATGGTGCCTAAATTTTAAGTTAGACCTCTAGCAACATATTGGTGAAATCCGCATTCAATTACATGCAGTAGTTTTTGCGCTGTGCGCGATCATACATAGAAAAAACAAGTATTTATTGTAGTGTGATGAAAAGTGCCTAGGAGTATGTAGAATAATTAAAATAAGTTGCGTTAAAATCCGTCGATTAGATTTTGTTGAACATACAGACATTTTACTGATCGCATTTTTGGCATCAGTATCGATCACTAATCACCCCCTGATAGTTATTTTGAAAAAATATATTTCATGTACAGAATTAACCTCTCTACAGATCCATACTAATATTATAAATGGGAAAGTGTGTCTGTCTGTCTGTATGTATGTTTGTCTTTCTTTCACGGCAAAACGGAGCGACGAAGTGACTTGGTTTTTTAATATTTATTTATTGATTACCCCGCTCGCCCCAGTCCATCCTCGTCCGCTGGGAGGCGCCCCCCGCGCTGTCCGCCCGCGGCGCGCTGACCGGCTTCAAGCTGCGGTACCGCGCGATGTCGCCAGCCGCCGCGGAGGGCCGCCGCAAGGCCGACTCGCTGACCACGCCGGCCGACGCGCGGCGAGCCGAGCTGCGAGCGCTGGATACGGCGACTACGTACCAGGTGATAGGATTACAAGAATAAATTACGTTTTACCAGTAAAAAATTATATTTTTCTAGTCAAAATTACATTTTTCTAGTCAAAATTACATTTTTCTAGTCAAAATTACATTTTACCAGTAAAAGTTACTTTTTACCAGTAAAAATTACCTTTTACCAGTAAAAGTTACGTTTTACCAGTAAAAATTGAAATAATTTTTACTTATCAGTATCCGTATTTAATAGAGGTAAGGCATAGCGAATCTTCGCCCGAATTGAGCTGCCCGTTCGGGGAAGTACCTCCACCCTATAGAATACCGCAGCCAAATGACCTTATTCCGGCGTGATTTTAACTGAGGCCAAAGAATTATGAAATATTAGCAAACCCGGCGAACTCCGTTTCGCCACCAGATGGCTGTAAAATTCTTTTTCCTTAATTTTCTTTGCTATAAACCTCACGGAGCCCGAGACCTTTCCAACGAATGCAAAACCGTGGAAATCGGTTCGTGCGTTCTGAGGCCCTACTTCAAAAAACGAAAACGATCGTTCGTTGAACGGATCGCGTATTCGTGCCCCATAAATCCCTCCCGTTTTCGAATATACGAACTAAAATTCGTAAACGTCGATTTTCAATTTAATTGATATATTAGAACACGGGAGGGACAAATGAAAGGGATTTATGGGGCAAAAATACGCGATCCGTTCAACGAACGATCGTTTTCGTTTTTTGTAGTAGGGCCCCTGGAGTTATAGCGTCAGGGAGGAAAACCCGACTTATTTTCATTATGAATTATGTCCAGCGATATACTGATATTAATCATAAATGCATTGAACATTTCCAGATCCGTGTGTGCGCGATAAACGTGAACGGCTCGGGCCCGTTCAGCGAGTGGGTGACGGCCACCACGCAGCGGCAGCGGCAGGACGAGACCACGGTGCCGCCGCAGCCGCCCCCCCTCACCAGTGAGTGTAGCGTGCAATACCCCCCTTCCCACTTGTTTAGGGTTACGTGGCTGTGATGACTGACTGGAAACCATGGTTTCCCGCCCGTTGTCGGAGCGGCTTGGGCTTCCTTTCCTGCTTTCCATCAGGCGGAGGGAAGCCACTATGCTGAGCCAATATATGAAAAAAAAAACTTGGCCAAAGCCGTGAGCAAAGAAGCCGTGTAAGTGCTAAAATCGTCGCTTCACACACGTGAGGTCGTCGGTTCGAATCCGCGCGGGGCACGCACCTCTGGATTTGCAAAAATCTATGTGCGGAATTATAACACTAGCTTGGCGGTGAAGGAAATCATCGTGAGTTTAATTCTGAATGTGTAACCATGATCCAAATTTGTCTGGTTCCCCTTTCTGAGGGTTACGAAGGTCAGATGGCAGGCGCTTCAATGTAATTCAATGTAAACCAGACTCGCTAAATCTAGGATCATGGTCAAAGCGGACCCTGGGCCTAGAGGCACAAACCGGGACAACGCTATGAGAGGATGTGGCCAAAGAGAGGTAGGGCACAGCGAATCTTTGCTCGAATTGAGCCGCCCGTCCGGGGTAGGACCTCCACACTATAGAATACCGGCTGAGAACAACTGGAGAGGCCTAAGTACGTTCACCAAAGGACTGCTATTGGCTGGTGACGATGTTGCTTAGCGCCCCGCCGCTAGATGGCGTTGGCGGTAACTTAGCCCGCGGTGTCGTTGCGATTTTCCGGCGCCTCAAGTGAAGTTTTATTGCCTAAATCAAGCAGTACATGAAAATCGAAAGGTTTTCTATTATCTTATTTTTGGATTGCAGTGCATTTAATGTAGGAGCACTGCATTGTGCTTAATCTATAATACTATTATTTTTGTCTAGTTGTAGAATGTGAAATTTGTTGAAAAATTTAATTAAATGAACCGAGTCCAAATTGGCAATGCGATGGGAATATGCTATTATGGCTAAAAATTGTAATTAGTCCGTCTTTTAGCTTATTCAAAAATAAAAGAAACGTGTTTTTCCTGTTTTCATTCAAATAAACAGTAGCAAAGTATGAAAGGTTAGGAGTGGGAGTCTTTGACGTCACTCGCTCCCGTAAAAATGCCTCACCGAGTGACGTCACGCGTAATTTCAACGGGCTATATACTTTGTAATTTTTAGTCTAATTTACAACCAAAAAAAAGGTGTCTTTTATCTATACTTATAAAAAATCTGTAGAGAGGTGAATTCTGTACATAAAATAATATTTTCAAAATAACTATCAGGGGTCGGTAAGTGATCGATACTGATGCCAAAAATGCAATCAATAAAATTTTTGTCTGTCTATCTGTATGTTCGTTATAGAAACAAAAACTACTGGACGGATTTTAACTAAACTTGGTACAAATATTTCTTCATACTCCTAGGCAGGTTATAGGATACTTTTCATCACGCTAAAATTAAGAGCAGTGATGGGAAGTGTGCGGAAAACGAGAGAATATTTTATCTATGTGTTTGAATGCGCAACACGCGAAAACTACTGCATGGAATGGAATGCGGTTTTCACCAATGTATTGCTAGAAGTCTAACTTAAAATTTAGGTACCATTTTATGGAAATCCGTTATTTTTGAAACCCGATATCCACGCGTGCGACGCCGCCGGCACAGCTAGTTTTTGAATAAGCTAAAGGACGGACTAATTACAATTTTTAGCCATAATAGCCTATTGGGACCGTCTCGGCAGAATAATAATCAAACCGCTGAAATGTTCAATAAATCCTTCAACCAACCTCTACAAGCTTGGTCCTTACAATTTTTCTTCCAAGATCGACATTTTGCAAATTAAATTTGAAATTTAAAAAAAAATTAAACCGACTTAAAAAAACACAATCGACCAAAACTAAAAAGCGATAAATAACGTAAGTAATTCTATCCTTAATACTTAATTATTCAAATATTACAATTATCACTTATTTTTGAAGTCGGTGCCAGCCTCTCGGTACCTAACGTAGACTGTTGTTGTATGACGCGCGCGGCCAGCAAATCCCCACGACAATATACATTTGTTTGTTTGGCTGGCACTGACTTCAAAAATAAATGATAATTGTAATATTTAAATAATTATGTATTAAGGATAGAATTACTTACGTTATTTATCGCTTTTTAGTTTTGGTCGTTTGTGTTTTTTTTGAAGTCGGTTTAATTTTTTTCTTAAAAATAATTTTATTTCTCTATTTTTAGTTGCGTTAATGTGCTGTGACCTTGAATAAAGGCTAATTAATATGCTTAAGAGTTTTACTTAGGAATGAAAAATTTTGCTTTAAGTCAAGTGAAGACTTTGCGATCTAGAATCAAGCATATCACTTACCAAATCACCTGCCCTATTAGCCCTGCAAAAGTACATACTACTACCTAGTTTAATATCGACCAAAGTCAGTACTGTCCCCTAACTCCTAACCGTTAAGGAGTTCCGTGGCTTCATCATCAGCACCAGATGTTGACGCCCGGAAGCATATACCTGAGTAAAATATGATTACGTAACAAAAACACCATATGAGCATATAATTTTCGGTTGTTGCCCTCAATTTCTCCAGGATCCCATCATCAGATCTTGACTTGGTGATAATGGGACCACCTCGGAAGTATCCTCTGTCGAACTGTCGAAAAATTTTTGAAATCCATCCATAATTGACGGAAATATCGGTGAACATACATAAAAAAAAAAAATATATTATACATACAGACGAATTGAGAACCTCCTCCTTTTTTCGAAGTCGGTTAAAAAGAAAGAATTACGAGAATTCAAATCGGTTCACAACGATAACAAAATGCAGTCGAATTGTGAACCTCCTCGTTTTTTTGCAGTCGGGTAAAATACAAATCGTATCGTAATAAATACATGAGATTTTTTTCTGCTAATTACTCCGCCAACTCTGTTCTTACGCGCCTTGCACGAACTTACAATCTATTATTTAGCGACATCGATATTTTAACCACACGAAGAACTCATTCAAATACACCGTAAAAACACAGATGTAAAGCATAAATAAATCTCAATAATAAAGGCACATATTTGACAAGCTCGGTGGCTCATTTGGTAGTGACCTCTGCCCTCTGAGCCAAGGGTCGTGGGTTCGATTCCCGCACAGTACAAACATTTGTGTTCATGAGCATGTCTGTTTGTATTGGTCTGGGCGTTTTCTATGTATAATATGTATTTATTTACAAAAAAAAATGTATCTAAGTAAGTTTATCAGTTGTCTAGTACCCATAGTACAAGCTTCGGCTTAGTTTGGGGCTAGGTGACGCTGTGTGGCCCAGCGTGGCATGTCTTGGGTTATTTATTTATTTATTTATTTATTATTTATTTATATATACCTAGTTTGTTAATAAATTAATAATTTGTTTTTATAATAACCTAAATCCAGATAATAATCTTTATCCCAAATTTCATTAAAATTAATTCAGTTAGTTTTAACGTAAAAGCGTGAATTAGTTTTGCACCCACAGTTAGTCTAACGATAATAAATAAACTTTTAATATGTAACAGTATGGTTTGCGCGTGTAATTGTTTGTTCTTATGACTCGCAACCTATGTATAAGCTGTAGTACTGTATAGTTTCATCATGATCCGTTTGGTAGTTTTTGCGGGAAAGAGTAACAAATATGTATACCTTTTTTTTTTTTTTTTTTTTTTTTTTTTTTTTTTTTTTTAATGATTATAAATGCTGAATTTTTCTAATATTATAATATAGGTTTCGGAGATTTCTTAATTTAGTGTGCGCTAAAGTTTGTTGCCTGGATACAGGCGAAAGAACAAATGTTGTTGGTTTAAGTTTGGTTGACGCTTTTTAATTTTTTCACGATGGAGGTCACAAGATTGACGAAACCGTTGGTGGCCTCCTCGCTTTTTAACTGCTCTATTAATTGAAAGGGAGTTATTTTTCTATGTGTACATATTGATTTGTATTTCTCACGTTCGTAATCGAAAATGTGACACGTATATAACAGATGGTCGATATCTTGAACGGAAGAATCATCACACGGACAGCAGTTGTTATCGCAGATTTTAAATCGTTCAAGGTAGGCTTTATGATACCCGTGCCCGGTGAGAAATTGGGTAAGTTCGAACGTCATGGGAACTTGTCTCCTAAAGAGAGCGATTTCGTCGATGGATCGAAACCACTTTTTTGTTCCTTGCCCTTGTGTGTACGTGTTGAACTCGTTCGACCATTCGGTGTGCATGCGCTCCTTGATTATTTTCTTGGCATACGAGATCGGGAACTCATTCAGTACAGTCGGAGTCCTGCCGGTTGCTGCGCTCTTTGCAGCTGCATCCGCCATCTCGTTGCCACTTATGCCTATATGGGCTTTAACCCAGACAAATTTAAATCCAATACCGGTCTCTTGACAACGATACAGATTTTTGTGTATATTGTTGACAAGCCTATGAGTATTGCTTCTATCAGCAATAGCGTTGATAGAAGATAAGCTGTCTGTGAAAATGGTGAAGTCTGAGGTCCGATTTTTAATGGCCCAATCGACTGCTCTGTCTATGGCAAACAGTTCCGTAAGGAAGACTGAGGCAGCTCTATTAATGCGGTATTTCTTAATGAATGTTTTGTCTTGATGAAAAATGACAGCAGCTGCTCCAGTCTCACCAGTATCTAATTTGCTGCCGTCGGTAAATATATTGGTAGAGGAATGTGTCATGAGGGATTCGACTTCGTCTGTGCTAGTGGCCTGCTCGGACTTGATGGACTGCCTATGGGCCGGGTGGAGTAATTCCTTGTCCATCCAAACGGATGTGTAGTATAATATTTTGTATAGGTATGTAATGTCTTTTATATAAATTTTAAATTAAGGGAAACCTATAATTAGCCTTATCTACTTTAAAATGTAATCTACATTTAAGTCACTTTTCTTACGCCGTTGGTTTTCTGAAATAAATAAATAAATAGAGCTTTTTTAACCTCGGTATGTGAGTATGAGAATGTCGACGCTAGATGGCGTTGGCGGTAACTTAGCCCGCGGTGCCGTTGCGATTCTCCGGCGCCTCAAGCCAGAACGATTGCTTAACATTTGATCTTGTTGATTAAACGGTATTCTTATTTCATCATATTTTTGGATTGCGGTGCATTTAGTGGCGCCGCAGTATGTTATCAATGTTGAAGAGTTTGTTTGTTTGTTTGATTGAACGCGCTAATATCAAGAACTACTGGGGCCCTACTACAAAAAACCCTTTTTGCCCCATAAATCCCTCTTATTTGTCCCTCCCGTGTTCTAATATATCAATTAAATTGTTGAAAATCGACGTTGACGAATTTTAGTTCGTATATTCGAACACGGGAGAGACAAATGGTAGGGATTTATGGGGCAAAAATACGCGATCCGTTCAACGAACGATCGTTTTCGTTTTTTGTAGTAGGGCCCCTTGTCCGAATTAAAAAATTCTTTTTGTGTGTGTTGAATAGATAATTTATCGAGGAAGGCTTTAAGCTATATGTATAACATCACGCTGCAACTATTAAGAGCGAAGAAATAATGGAAAATGTAAAAAAAAAAACGGGGAAAAAATAACAATTCCACGCGGACGACGTCGCGAGCACAGCTAGCTAGTAACTAATAAATCGAATCACTACATAAACAAATAATAACCCAAGACATGCCGCGCTGGGCCACACAGCGCCATCTAGCCCCAAACTAAGCCGAAGCTTGTACTATGGGTACTAGACAACTGATAAACTAACTGACGATACATTTTTTTTGTAAATAAATACATATTATACATAGAAAACACCCAGACCAATACAAACAGACATGTTCATGAACACAAATGTTTGTACTGTGCGGGAATTGAATCCACGACCCTTGGCTCAGAGGGCCGAGGTCACTACCAAATGAGCCACCGAGCCTGTCAAGTACATATAACACTCTCCCTAAATCCCTATGTGCGCTGAAATCTTTAAAACCACACAACGGATTTTAAATTTGATGCGGTATTTTTTTAATAGATAGGGTGATTCAAGAGACGTAACGTAAGGGAGCGGCCTATCATCATTTCGCTCCAAGCCAACCTCACCTGCCCGTGGTGCATCCTGCCGAACAACAAACGAGGAGCTGGCAACCGACTGGTGGTATAACCATCACAATTGAAAACGTAGCTAATTACCACATACCGATGACTGGCAGCAGCGTCACCGGAGCGAGAAGCTACGCCCCGCGATCGCCAACCCACCTGCCCAGCGTGAGCGTGGCGATTATGGGTATATCCTCCAGATGTTTGCCTTTAATGATAAAGAGAGATTTTAAGAGAGGTAGGGCATAGCGAATCTTCGCTCGAATTGAGCTGCCCGTCCGGGGAAGGACCTCCACCCTATATGTAGAATACCGCAGCCAAATGACCTCTGGGTCGTGTTTCTGCCGGTGAGTAGGGTTTCCAGATCTCGTGGGGGGGGGGGGGGTTGGGATTGGGCCTTCGCATGACGGTGCCAACTGACAGGTAACTGACCAGTTACTTGCCCGTTGTCACAGCGACTTGGGCTTCCCTTTCCATCAGGCGTAGGGAAGCCATTATGTCGAGCCACTATAAAAAAAAATCTTCTCTCCATAAATCACCAATAGTTACTGTAAGATTTGTAAAAATCACAACAAAC
>CM062104.1:2659948-2680221 GCA_031163375.1 Conogethes punctiferalis
TAATAAATTAATAATTTGTTTTTATAATAACCTAAATCCAGATAATAATCTTTATCCCAAATTTCATTAAAATTAATTCAGTTAGTTTTAACGTAAAAGCGTGAATTAGTTTTGCACCCACAGTAGTCTAACGATAATATAATAAACTTTTTACCCGACTGCCAAAGAGGGAGGGTAATGTTGTTGGTAGTGTATGTAAGTATGTATGTATGTCTGTTCCTTTGTGACCTCCTGTAGCCTAAACGGCTTGATGGATTTTGATGTATGAGGTATCGTTTAGATTTGTCTTGATTACGGGAGTGTCATAGGATACATTTTATCCTAAAAGTCCCACGGGATAAAGACATGCAGTGTGCAGTCTGGGTATTTTGTTTTTTAAGCAAACCGCTTTTTTAATATGTAACAGTATGGTTTGCGCGTGTAATTGTTTGTGTCTTATGACTCGCAACCTATGTATTAGCTGTAGTACTGTATAGTTTCATCATGATCCGTTTGGTAGTTTTTGCGGGAAAGAGTAACAAATATGTATACCTACATCTATCCATCCAAACGGATGTGTAGTATAATATTTTGTACTAGCTGTGCCAGCGGCGTCGCTCGCGTGGTTTCAAAATAACGGACTTCCAGTATATAATACCCATCTATACCTTGTGCCTAAGTTTTAAGTTAGACCTCTAGCATACATTGGTGAAAACCGCATTCAATTTCTATGCAGTAGTTTTCGCGTAATGCGCGTTCAAACATACAGGTTTAAATTTCTCGCGTTTTCCCAACACTTCCCGTCACTGCTCCGACTCCTATTGATTGTAGCGTGATGAAAAGTATCCTATAACCTGCCCAGGAGTATGAAGAATAATTGTACCAAGTTTCGTCAAAATCTGTTCAGTAGTTTTTATTTCTATAACGAACATACAGACAGACAGACAGACAGACAGACAGACAGACAAAAATTTTACTGATTGCATTTTTGGTATCAGTATCGATCACTTATCACCCCCTGATAGTTATTTGAAAAATATATTTATGTACAGAATTGACCTCTACAGATTTATTATAAGTTATAGAAGATAGGTATGTAATGTCTTTTATATAAATTTTAAATTAAGGGAAACCTATAATTAGCCTTATCTACTTTAAAATGTCATCTACATTAAGTCACTTTTGTTACGCCGTTGGTTTTCTGAAATAAATAAATAAATAGAGCTTTTATGTCTAACCTCGCGGCCTCGGTATGTGAGTATGAGAAGTCGACGCTAGATGGCGTTGGCGGTAACTTAGCCCGCGGTGCCGTTGCGATTCTCCGCGCCTCAAGCCAGAACGATTGCTTAACATTTGATCTTGTGATTAAACGGTATTCTTATTTCATCATATTTTTGGATTGCCGGTGTCATTTAGTGGCGCCGCAGTATGTTATCAATGTTGAAGAGTTGTTTGTTTGTTTGTTTGAACGCGCTAATATCAAGAACTACTGGGGCCCCCTACTACAAAAAACCCTTTTTTGCCCCATAAATCCCTCTTATTTGTCCCTCCCGTGTTCTAATATATCAATTAAATTGTTGAATAATCGACTGTTGACGAATTTTAGTTCGTATATTCGAACACGGGAGAGACAAATGGTAGGGATTTATGGGGCAAAAATACGCGATCCGTTCAACGAACGATCGTTTTCGTTTTTTGTAGTAGGGCCCCTTGTCGAATTAAAAAATTCTTTTTGTGTGTGTTGAATAGATAATTTATCGAGGAAGGCTTTAGGCTATATTGTAAACATCACGCTGCAACTATTAAGAGCGAAGAAATAAAGGAAAATGTAAAAAAAAAACGGGGAAAAAATAACAATTCCACGCGACGACGCGTCGCGAGCACAGCTAGCTAGTAACTAATAAATCGAATCACTACAATAATAACCCAAGACATGCGCGCTGGGCCCACAGCGCCATCTAGCCCAAACTAAGCCGAAACTTGTACTATGGGTACTAGACAACTGATAAACTAACTGACGATACATTTTTTTGTAAATAAATACATATATATACATAGAAAACACCCAGACCAATACAAACAGACATGTTCATGAACACAAATGTTTGTACTGTGCGGGAATTGAATCCACGACCCTTGGCTCAGAGGGCGAGGTCACTACCAAATGAGCCACCGAGCCAGTCAAGTACAATATAACACTCTCCCCTAAATCCTATGTGCGCTGAAATCTTTAAAACCTCACAACGGATTTAAAATGTGATGCGGTATTTTTTAAATAGATAGGGTGATTCAAGAGACGTAACGTAAGGGAGCGAGCGCCTATCATCATTTCGCTCCAAGCCAACCTCACCTGCCCGTGGTGCAATCAGCCGAACAACAAACGAGGAGCTGGCAACCGACTGGTGGCGGTATAACCATCACAATTGAAGACGTAGCTAATTACCACAGACCGATGACTGGCAAGCAGCGTCACCGGAGCGAGAAGCTACGCCCTGCGATCGCCAACCCAGCGCGAGCGTGGCGATTATGGGTATATCCTCCAGATGTTTGCCTTTAATGATAAAGAGAGATTTTAAGAGAGGTAGGCATAGCGAATCTTCAGCTAATGAGCTGCCGTCCGGGAAGGACCCTCCACCCTATATGTAGAATACCGCAGCCAAATGACCTCTGGTCGTGTTTCTGCCGGTGAGTAGGGTTTCAGATCTCGTGGGGGGGTTGGGATTGGGCCTTCGCATGACGGTGCCAACTGACAGGTAACTGACCAGTTACTTTGCCCGTTTGTCACAGCGACTTGGGCTTCGCCTTTCCATCAGCGTAGGGAAGCCATTATGTCGAGCACTACATAAAAAAAAAATCTTCTCTCCATAAATCACCAATAGTTACTGTGAGATTTGTAAAAATCACACAAACGCGAAAATCACACAACCCTAAAAAGAGCAATTTATGCAATCAATAAACCGATTTCAATTTTGGTGATGGCATCAACTAGGTAGCTACACCCTTTCGAACAAAAAAAAAAATTTTTTCAAATTGGTTGTGGTCACAAATGCGTCTGTCACCGATACAATTAATTACAAGATAGATAAAATTTGTAATTCTTTGGGAATAAACTCTTAACTGTATGGAAATAAGTTTCACACTCCGTGCCGCTAGATAGCGTGGCCTGTACTCTGCATCGCGGTATCACAGCGATTTTCCCGTTCCTCAAAGGGCGGAGTCTTTTTTTTTATTAACAGATCATTGCAAAACTTAAAGTTAACACGCAACGTCGTTCGTTGCGTAATTTTTGGTGGCATGGCCTCTTAGCGCCGTGTTTTGTTACTATACATTTATCTTGATGTCCGGTTCTAGGTTTGGTATTGGTAAATGGTGACAAAATATAACCGAATGGGAATAAGTTTCCCACCCCTCGCCGCTAGATGGCGTGGCCTGTACTCTGCATCGCGGTATCACAACGATTTCCCTGTTCCTCAAAGGGCGAAGTCTGCTATAAAGTTATATTCAAAACAGTTAGAATATAATATTATAAAACATCAGCAACACACAACGTCGTTCGTTGTGTTATTTTTGAAGGCACGGCCCTTTTGTGCCGTGTTAAGTAACAATCTTAGATAATATAACATAACATATTTAAAAAAAACTACTGTCTAGATTTCATTAAAACTAATTTCGTTAGTAGTTTACATAGAACAACACATCATATATTTTTTTCAGTTTTCCCATATTTTAGAAGTTACGGGGGGAGGGAGGACACACATTTTACCACTTTGGAAGAGTCTCTCGCGCAAACTATTCATCTGAGAAAAAAATGATGTTAGAAATCTCAACATCATTTTCAAATACCTATCCATAGATACCCCACACGTATAGGTTTAATGAAAAAAAAAAATTTGAGTTTTAGTTCCATGTATGGGGAACCCCAAAAATTTTGGATTTTTTTCTGATTTTACTTTAAAATCTTAATGCGGTTAACAGAATACATCTACGTACCAAATTTTAAAAATGTAGCTCTTATAGTTTCGGAATAAACTGGCTGTGACATACGGACGGACAGACAGACAGACAGACAGACAGACAGACAGACATGACGAATCTATAAGGGTCCCGTTTTTGCCATTTTGGCTACGGAACCCTAAAAACGTTAGGGATCCGTGCTAAAAGTTTAATAATGTAACCGAAGATGTGAAAAAATTCCCAAAAAGCTATCTTTCAAACTGACGTGTATTGAAAACGTTACCATAGCAACCTAAACTGTTATGTCATGTAAATGAATTACTATTAGGAAATCGTACTTTAATTGTTACTGAATTACAAATACGTATTAATTAACGCTTATCCAAAATACCCGAAGCGAAGCGAGGGCGGTTTGGCTAGTTTGTATATAGGTATTTACGTTACGATAAATTAACAGTAAATAGTTTTTAAGACAAATTGCACCCGTGCGAAGCCGGGCCGGTAGTAGTAGTTTATAATTTATTGACTACGCGTAGTCTAAGTTTTCGCGAGAAATAAACATAACTGTCGCGATTGCGTATTTCCTCAATTTGTATAAAAATGTCGCCCGCGATTTTTACTTGTGCTACTCGCCACTAGAGGCGCTTATACTATTTTCATACAAATTTTGTAAATGCGATTGTTACGTTTATATTTCGAATAATAACGCTAAAACTTACTTTAGCTATAGGTACAGATTGCATGAATTTTGTACTTCACAACCTGTATACGATTTTTTCCCACCCCGCGCCGCTAGATGGCGTGGCCTGTACTCTGCATCGCGGTATCACAGCGATTTTCCTGTTCCCTAAACTGCGAAGTCCACATGTTAGGCTAAATTTGAAATTCAAAATTAAGACAGTCACGCAACGTCGTTCGTTGCGTTATTTTTGGAGACATGGCTTCTTTCTTTTTTGCGCCGTGTTTTAGTAATTACATTGTTTAGTTAGTACCACAGATTACCCCCAATAGATACCGCATGTTCGGCATTTTGCTTTGAGTTTCGCGAGTCAATTTCAGGTGGTATGGAAGGGTGTGCGGGGGACGTAACTCATTTCTCAAGTGATGTACATTTGTATTGTGCAATGTCGATAATTTTATCGAAAAATTACCAATCAGGTATATTAGACTAGATTATGTCTGTATCATCTTTTCAGTATTTTGTGCAATACTGGATATTTATCTATGTATGTATATAAATATATGTTTATATATGTCACCGGAAAATAGCAAGAATCGTAAGTTGATCAATTTCCTAGGTAGTTGATTATCTTTCGGAATATAACAAACGGTAGTGGAAATGTATTATTTAACGCAATGGATTTCAGTTAGTTAATCAACTTACGGTAGCCTGACAGTCATTTAATAATTTACGATTTTGACACAAGTAAAATCGTCCTCAAATGGGCCAATCGTTGCTCAATGTACTATTTAACGGTGCACTATTACCCGTAACTTAATACACTGTTCCCTGATTGGTTGCCGGGATAACGCCACGTGAGCCATTGAACCAATCAACGTTCACCTCACCTTCGTCGGATGATTTTACGGCAAGATCCCGTAAAATGATCAATTTACTAAAATACATACGTTAAATAATACATTTCAACTGCCGTTTTGACATTATAAGTATATTCAAATGAGTATAGTTATAAATATGGTTAGGTGAAGTAATCACAGCAGTTTTCATTTACTCGTCTTCTATCCTTCATACATTGAAAACTATCCTATGTAAATGTCTCTAACAGCAGGGTGCGGCATTTGTCCATTTTAATGTTCTCTCAGGACACTTTGGAAATCTAAAGTAGAAACACTAAAATTTTTCTCATCTTGCATTATCGATATACTTGAAAGTAATACATTGTAACACTATTGTCAAACGTGTCTATGCTAGAAAGGGATAAAAATAGTGAAATTGGTAATGAAAGAAAGGGATCATGAAAAAAGACATCAACGCGAGCTAACATCTGTCAAATATTTTCCATCGTAACTTGAGCTCCGGCGCCAAGGAGTTCAATACTAAGATTCATACGTTTATGTTCTACAAACTATTAAAAGTGTCTCCGATACACACGGGTCTGACTTCTGGTCAGTACTGACCGTGGTACTGACGCACTTTAAGCGCATGCGTATTTCGCGCCTGCATTGCATTGATGTATTACCTCTCGCGCGATATCTTAAGTGCGGTATCTATTGGAGATATCTGTGGTTAGTACCTACTAATTAATTTTTAAACTCAGTGGTCCAATTAACCGGACAATCCTTTATGTGGCAAAACTTTGGTGACAATAGCTTATGATTTTGAACGTCAATGTAAACAACTTTAATATTGCTAAAGATAATAATTAATTTTAAAATAAGATTTTAAAGTTACATCATCAGCATCAGCCTATTGCAGTCCACTGCTGGACATAGGCCTCTCCAGTTGTTCGCCACCACAGTTCGCCACTTAGGGCAAACATCTGAAGGATATACGGTATACCCATAATCGCCACGCTGCGCAGGCAGGTTGGCGATCGCGGGGCGTAGCTTCTCGCTCCGGTGAAGCTGCTGCCCGTCATCGGTCTGTGGTATTTAGCTACGCCTTCAATGGTGATGGTTATACCGCCACCAGTCGGTTGCCAGCGCCTCGTTTGTTGTTCGGCAGGATGCACCACGGGCAGGTGAGGGTGGCTTGGAGCGAAAAGATGATAAGCGGATAAGCCGCTCCCTTACATCGCCCTGAGCACATAGGCTCTATTTATTTATAGCGACCCTGGCTTCACTTCGGGTAACTTATTCATACAAATTGAGCAAATACGCAAACACAATAGTTACCGTTTCTTTCTCGCAAAAACTTACGCTACTGTCACTATTATTTATTATCTAAGTACGAAATTCGTGTAAGTAAATTTTGTTTAACTTACCCTCTGACAGATAAGATAATATTATTTTATTCAGTACTGTAAAATAGGTGATGACAACATAAATAATTTGTGGTTGCTTACATACTTACATGTTTTAGCTACTTTGAGCGTACGAAATATGTTGACTTTCCTAGCCCGCGCCGCTAGATGGCGTGGCCTGTTCTCTGCAACGCGGTATCACGGCGATTTTCTGGATGCTCAAAGGGCGAAGGAAGTGTAAGATACAGATCTCTTTTAAATTTAAAAAATATGACTCGCAACGTCGTTCGTTGCGATATTTTTGGAAGCACGGCCCGTTTTCGTCGTGCTCACTCAATTAATTTAATTATTTATTTATTTTCAAAGATCATACTACTAATATTACAGATTTCCCCAATGCGATAGTGTAGATTAATTATTCTATATTTTATTAATTTATATATAGCAAGTAATATCCATTTAGTAACATTTATTTTGGTAATTTATTCACACCTTGGGTTTATAAAAGTTTAAATTTATTATTATTATTAAAGTTTTTGCACAGTTCTGTGTAATAATGAGTTTTCGACTCCGCGCCGCTAGATGGCGTGGCCTGTACTCTGCATCGCGGTATCACAGCGATTCAGGGTCCTCAAACGGCGAAATCTTGCTATTGTTACACACTAATCAGGGGGCACGGCAGTTCCCCCGCCAAGGCGAGCGCGAAGCAAACACTGCCTGCCGTACCATCTTTTACCGGAACCATTTCGCCGCATTTTCAGTCCCCTATTTGAGAACCTTTGGATAAGACCAGGGGCTCTACTACAGAAAACGAAAACGATCGTTCGTTGAACGGATCGCGTATTTTTGCCCCATAAATCCCTCTCATTTGTCCCTCCCGTGTTCGAATATACGAACTAAAATTCGTCAACGTCGGTTTTTAACAATTTAATTGATATAATTAGAACACGGGAGGGACAAATGAGAGGGATTTATGGGGCAAAAATACGCGATCCGTTCAACGAACGATCGTTTTCGTTTTTTGTAGTAGGGCCCCAGAACGCTGAAATTTTCGTTATCCAGTAAGCTATAATCACATACATAAAATCCAAAGTTTCAAGTCTGTAGGTCATTTAGTTCCGAAGTTAAGCGTAAGCAAAGTTTAACATTTCCGACAGACACTCACTCACTGATCCACTCACTCATGATTATCAAAATAGAACTATAGTTCATTCGCGTTAAGAAAATAGTGACTGACAGGTCACTGACAGGCCACTAGCCAATCAAAACGCTAGAAATCATATAGCAAACCGCGTACACGCACTAGCGCCACCTAGTCGTTTCCCGCAAAGGGAGTCTCGCGGGCGCGTGCCTAGCCGATACAGCTAATGTCCGTATCCAGAACGCGTGTCCGTTCAGTTCGCCACCCGCCGCCTCGTCTCTCGGCAGCGCGGGGTTTTCTTTTGATTTCTTGTGCTCATGCCTGACTGTACCCAACACCCTTAACTATCTTATGAATGTGTAGTGTGTACTTGTGTGTGTATTGCGACGAATAAACGTCAAATACCAAACAACTCCCTGATCTTTTACTTCTGTAAACCCAAGCGAGAGAGTCTCAGAAGTGATTTCTAGCGTTTTGATTGGC
The DNA here is from genome assembly GCA_031163375.1 of Conogethes punctiferalis. Classification (NCBI taxonomy): domain Eukaryota; kingdom Metazoa; phylum Arthropoda; class Insecta; order Lepidoptera; family Crambidae; genus Conogethes; species Conogethes punctiferalis. Next base: position 2,668,430 of record CM062104.1, read on the forward strand.
TAGTGGCCTGTCAGTGACCTGACAGTCACTATTTTCTTAACGCGAATGAACTATAGTACTTCCTCGAACTCGAACTAGAACTAGATTGCCTCGAGGGGTCATAGGGGGAGTGTAAAAAAAAACTGGGAAAAAATAAATATTCCACGCGGACGAAGTCGCGAGCACAGCTATTACGAAAATATGTGTCTTTTATTTTTGAACTAGCTGTGCTCGCGACTTCGTCCGCGTGGAATAGTTATTTTTTCCCCGTTTTTTTACATTTTCCATTATTTCTTTGCTTCTAATAGTTGCAGCGTGATGTTATATAGCCTAAAGCCTTCCTCGATAAATGGTCTATTCAACACAAAGAATTTTTCAATTCGGACCAGTAGTTCCTGAGATTAGCGCGTTCAAACAAACAAACAAACAAACTCTTCAGCTTTATAATATTAGCTAAGATAAGCTAAAAGACGGACTAATTACAATTTTTAGCCATAAATAGCCTGTTACGACTCTTCACGACGCAACCTTAATTATGTTAGGTTGTTAAATATACTTTATTTTATTTATTTGTATCTCCAGCGCGCGCCGGCCGCGACTGGATCTCTGTGTGGTGGGCGGAGCAGGAGGGCGCGGTGGTGGTGCGCGGCTGGTGGCTGGGCTGGGGCCGCGGCGTGCCGGACGACGCGTCGAGGGAACTACCGGCGCATTTACACTCGCACGTCATACACTCGCTAGGTAAGGATGGTGCCGGACAGTGCCGGACATGTGCCGGACAGTGACTGACAGGTGCCGGACAGTACCTGACAGTGCCTGACAGTTCCTAACGGTGCCGGCCATCTGCACTCGCACGTCATACACTCGCTAGGTGAGGATACAGTGCCAGACAGGTGCCGGACAGGTGCAGGACAGTGCTGGACAGTACCGCACAGTAGGTACATGACAGGTGCCTGACAGGTGCCGGACAGTGCCTGAGAGTGACAGACGGTGCTTGACACCTGCCCTGGCACGTCATACTCTCGCTAGGTGAGGACAGTGCCGGACTCTGCCGGACTCAGGTGCCTAACAGGTGCCGGATCTCAATCTACCTATCTAAACAATTTTTAATAGGCTTTGTGTTGTGTATTTCTATTAATGTTTTTCTTTTTTTTTGGTTTTTTTAATGGCTTTGCACTGAGGGTGTGCATTTTAGCCAGTGTCAAGTAAAAATCTCCTAATGTTTGTCACTTATGTCGATTTTGGGCTTCTCGCATCCAGCACTTGCCAGCCGGCCTATGTCCAGCAGTGGACTGACCTGGATTGGTGATGATGATGATGATGATGATGATTGTGTATTGTATTGCAGAACCGAACGCGGAATACGTGATATCCCTCCGAGGCATGAACGCGCTGGGTATGGGCCCGGCCGTGTACGCGACCGTGAGGACGCGCGCGCCGCCCGACGGAGACGAGGCCGGCGACCTCGCGCCCGACGAGGACGAGGAAGAGGACGAGGACGAGAACGAGGAGCCGGCGCGCGCGGACCTGCTGCCGCCGGTGGGGCTCAAGGTGAGGCGCGACAACAGATGGCGCTGGCTGTCGGCTGCATCGCGGGGGCGTTGTTTCTTTCAACCTATATGTAGCGAGCGTTCTGCACCAAGTACATTCGTTATTTGCTCAACTAAGTCTATTACATCCAGTAGGATTCCAACTAGCTTTAGTTGTTTCGCATTGACCAATAGATGGCGTTGGCCGTCTCCTACATCGCGAGGGCGTTGTCTTGTCACTATAGTACTGTTGCCGCACTAGCTCCCAGTGTCCCAGTCTCCTCTTCGACGAGAACGAGGAGCCGGCGCGCGCGGACCTGCTGCCGCCGGTGGGGCTCAAGGTGAGGCGCGACAACAGATGGCGCTGGCTGTTGGCTGCATCGCGGGGGCGTTGTGTTTCTTTCATTCTATAAGTAAGATAAGGCTGGTTAATTAAAGGTATAAGTAAGGCAGGCTTAAGGTATGTTAGTGACGGTTTTAGAATTACCAGCAACATGGGCGAGCTTTCTTCTCCCTCCACCTAGCTAGGCCTTCACAACAAGGCGGCATGCTTCGTGACGCCCCTATATAGAAGAAAAATTAACTTCCCAACAATTAAAGGAATTTTCACATCTGTCAAATAGTACCGGGCGGGACCCTATTATTTAATGCAAACAAACAATGAACTGAAGAACTTTTCTTTAGTTATTGTCCTCTACCTGAAGGTTGTCTGAAAGAGATCGCTCCCAGCGATAAGACCGCCTACATTGTACCTACTATATGTCTGTATACTCTTTCCTGTAAATGTTTGGTTTTGTGCAATAAAGAATATCTATCTATCTATCTAATGAAATCTTTTCTCTTTATAATATTAGAAAGAAAAAAATAGAAAAATATTTATTAGTATCACTTTTAGAAAAGTTATGTAACACTGAAGGATCTCAAACTCAGTATAAGCCTAGGTGTCTTGTAAGAAACCTCGATACTGGTCTTCCGCAGACACCAAGAGGTCGACGACATTAACAAAACTAACTGAATTCCTAAAACTTATTAATAAGAAAGAAAATATTATTGTAGATTGATCGCTTCCCTTTACTTGCAGGTGATAATGCTCAGCGGGACAACGGCAGTGGTCTACTGGACGGACCCGTCGCTGCCGCGCGGGCAGGCGGCCACCGACGGGCGGCGCTACGTCGTGCGCTGGGCCGCGGCCGGCGCCGGCGGACGCGCCAGGAGCTACAACGCCTCCGACCTCAACTGCATGCTGGATGATCTGAGGCCGAACACGCATTACGAGTTCGCTGTCAAACTTATTAAAGGTAAGTCAATAATATACTTGGGCAATAGGGATGGTCCCATGACACTCCCTTGAGGTACTCCAGTGAGAATATTTTGTGCTGGCGGCCGAGCGAGGAGCTACAACGCCTCCGACCTCAACTGCATGCTGGATGATCTGAGGCCGAACACGCATTACGAGTTCGCTGTGAAGCTTATTAAAGGTAAGTCATAAATATACTTGGGCAATAGGGATGGTCCCATGATACTACCTTGCGGTACTCCCTAAGTTACATAATAGGTAATCCGGTTTGCATATTGAACTGTGATGCCTCAAACCTCAACTGCATGCTGGATGATCTGAGGCCGAACACGCATTACGAGTTCGCTGTGAAGCTTATTAAATGTGGGTCATTGATATACTTGGGCAATAGGGATGGTCCCATGACACTCCCTTGAGGTAAACCTGACATAATCCCGGAAGAATGTGGCTCACGCACAGCTATAATGCCTTGAAGTCGACGTCAACTGACGCACTGTAAGGTGAGTCATTAATAAAATTAGCCGAACACGCATTACGAGTTCGCTGTGAAGCTTATTAAAGGTGAGTTCGTTGTTAAGCTTATGAAAGTCATTGATATACTTGGGCAATAGGAATGGTCTCACGAGACTCCCTTGCTGTACACCCAAAGTTTCATAGTAGATACTCCAGTGAAAATATCTAGTGAGATGATCTGCGCCCGAATACGCAATAAGAGTTCGCTGTGAAGCTTATCAAAGGTGAGTCATTAACAAAATTAGACAATAGGAATGGTCTCATCACACTTCCTTCCGGTACTCCTATAGTTACATAATAGTTAATAATCCACTGAGTATTTGCTGGCTGCGGCAAGTCACTAGACTTGCACTCAAACACACATTACGAGTTCTTTGTCAAGCTTATAAAAGGTTAGTCATTGATATATTTGGGCAATAAAAATGGTCTCATGACACTCCATTGTGGTACTCCTAAAGTTACAAAATAGATAATTTTGTGAGAATACTTGATGGAGGCGGCATCTTACATTTTTAGTCGTCAAAATAATTACACAACAGTAGCGGTCCCACCACACTCCCTTGCGGTACTCAAAAATTTGATTGAAAAAGAGTAACTTCAGAGTTTTTGCCTGTCTCCTCTACTTTTCAAACAAGGCGGTTGCATATTCTTTTTACATTGAACTTGATGACTCAAAACTATTGATTTTAAGTCTATGTGAAGGTATTTTCATTTGATTTCATTCCAAATTGTCTGGCATATATTTTACTGCTGTTGCTGTTGTTTGAGGAGCTCGGTGGCGCCGCGGTCTTGTTCGCTTAATAATGATCGCAACGTTGTGCAACCATTGGCGCGGTCAATCCGATGATGGGTGACCAAAATTTGACACCGATTTTCTCCGTGCTTCGGAAGGCACGTTAAGTTGTTGGTCTCGGGTGCTATCTTTACCAACTCAGATAGCAGTCGTCACATCATATCAGAGATTATGATAACTCTAACGTCTAACTGGGAATGGGTATAGCTTACCCTAAGTGTTGCGGAGGTCTGATGGCAGTCGCTCTGTGTAAAAGCTTAGCCCTCGCAAAATCTCTCAGTTTGGGAAGCCGACCCTGAGACAATCGGGAAAAAGGCTAGGATGATGATGATATATATAAAAAAAAAATCATTTCATTCCAAATTGTCTCTGGCATATATTTTACTGGTATCGTTGTGCACTTTACGTGTTTCTCTCTGAGCAGGCGGGCGCGAGTCCCAGTGGTCGATGCTGGTGTCCAACACGACGCTGGAGGCGGCGCCGTCGTCGCCGCCGCGCGAGCTGCGCGTGTCGGCCGCCGCGCCTCCTGCCCGCGCCGCCGACGTCGGCTGGGCGCCTCCTGCCCGCCCCAACGGGGTCATTACCGGTGAGTGGCTTTGTAACAACGGTGCGTTGAATCGGCATTATCATTTTAAGAGAGGTAGGGCATAGCGAATCTTCGCTCGAATTGAGCCGCCCGTCCGGGGAAGGACCTCCACCCTATAGAATACCGCAGTCAAATGACCTCTGGGTCGTGTTTCTGCCGGTGAGTAGGGTTTCCGGAGCTCGTGGGGGGTTAGGGTTGGGCCGGCATGGCGGTGGCAACTGACAGGTAACTGACCAGTGGCGTAGGGAAGCCATTATGTCGAGCCACTATAAAAAAAAAAAAAAAAGTTACTTGCCCGTTGTCACAGCGACTTGGGCTTCTCTTTCGCTTTCCATCAGGTGTAGGGAAGCCATTATGTCGAGCCACTATAAAAAAAAAAAAAAAGTTACTTGCCCGTTGTCACAGCGACTTGGGCTTCTCTTTCGCTTTCCATCAGGTGTAGGGAAGCCATTATGTCGAGCCACTATAAAAAAAAAAAAAGAAAATCATCATTTTTTTATAGTAGCTCGACATAATGGCTTCCCTACGCCTGATGCGGAAGACCAGCGTCACGGCGTCTCTTGTCGCCGCGACATATGCTGAGCATTTTGTCCTTTTCAGTGACATGTTATTTTATTATGAATATTATTGTATTAGCTATAAGTCCTATTATGTCACTGAATAAACATATTTTCTTACTTCTTTCTTCTTTCTGATGGAAAGCCGAAGAGAAGCCTAAGTCGCTGTGACAACTGGCAAGTAACTGGTTAGTTACCTGTCAGTTGTCACCGCCATGCCGGCCCAACCCTAACCCCCCACGAGCTCCGGAGACCCTACTCACCAGCAAAAACACGACCCGGAGGTCATTTGGCTGCGGTATTCTATAGGGTGGAAGTCCTTCCCCGGACGGGCAGATCAATTCGAGCGAAGATTCGCTATGCCCTACCTCTCTTAAAGCTGCTTAACTGCCGTATTCACAAACGTTACTATAAGACGCGCGGACGCACAGTGCCCAAAATCCTATAGGTTTTTGGGTACCTGTGCGTTCGTGGGACGCATAGTAACGTTTGTGAATACGGCCGTAAGTCAAAGCACGCACACACACTGTCTGTCTAGGCAGTCTGTGGATAGCAAGTCAGAATAAAAGTGGTCAAGCCTATTAACCTGTTTGCAGGCTACGTGATAATGTACCTGGCGCAGCGCGGGGGCAGCGACGAGTGGACGGCCGTGGCGGTGACGGGCGACCGACTGCGCACGCGCGTGGACCGGCTCCGGCCAAGGACCACGTACCAGTTTCAAGGTGCAGGCCAGGAACGCCAAGGGCCTCGGGCCGGCCACCGCGCCTGTGCAGTACACTACTGCGATGGGTGAGTTGTTACTGGCAGGCCTCAGGCCGCTTAAGAGTTTAAGGGTCTAGGACGCTAAAGGCCTCAGGCCTGTACAGTACACTACTGCAATGTTTCTGAAGGGCTCAGGCCACAGGCCGCTTAACAGTGTAAGGGATTAAAGCGCTAAAGGTCTTCAGCTGATGTCCGTGTGGCGAAGTTTTGGTATCGGAAAGTTTGAATAATTTTTGTATTTTGCTGTCGACACGACAAAGAAAGAAAGAAAGAAGAAAGAATATATATAGAAGAAATTTTTCCAACTTTTTTTTTGAATTCCCACAATCCCCCTCTAGGTGGACACTGGGAAAAACGTAAATTGTATCTCATCAAGCGTTTAACTCGCCGCAGAGTCGGGCGAGGGCGGAGGCCTGGCCAGCGCGACGTCGGCGTGGCTGTGGGCCAGCGCGGGCGGCGCGTGCGCAGTGCTGGCGCTGGCTGCTGCCCTTGCGTTGTCACTCTGCTGCCGCCGCGCGCGCCCGCCGCTGTCACCGGACACCAGGTACGTGGTCATCACAACAAGTAACCTAAGACACTCAGTGGCTGTGGGGCGGCGCGTGCGCAGTGCTGGCGCTGGCTGCTGCCCTTGCGTTGTCACTCTGCTGCCGCCGCGCGCGCCCGCCGCTGTCACCGGACACCAGGTACGTGGTCATCACAACAAGTAACCTAAGACACTCAGTGGCTGTGGGGCGGCGCGTGCGCAGTGCTGGCGCTGGCTGCTGCCCTTGCGTTGTCACTCTGCTGCCGCCGCGCGCGCCCGCCGCTGTCACCGGACACCAGGTACGTGGTCATCACAACAAGTAACCTAAGACACTCAGTGGCTGTGGGGCGGCGCGTGCGCAGTGCTGGCGCTGGCTGCTGCCCTTGCGTTGTCACTCTGCTGCCGCCGCGCGCGCCCGCCGCTGTCACCGGACACCAGGTACGTGGTCATCACAACAAGTAACCTAAGACACTCAGTGGCTGTGGGGCGGCGCGTGCGCAGTGCTGGCGCTGGCTGCTGCCCTTGCGTTGTCACTCTGCTGCCGCCGCGCGCGCCCGCCGCTGTCACCGGACACCAGGTACGTGGTCATCACAACAAGTAACCTAAGACACTCAGTGGCTGTGGGGCGGCGCGTGCGCAGTGCTGGCGCTGGCTGCTGCCCTTGCGTTGTCACTCTGCTGCCGCCGCGCGCGCCCGCCGCTGTCACCGGACACCAGGTACGTGGTCATCACAACAAGTAACCTAAGACACTCAGTGGCTGTGGGGCGGCGCGTGCGCAGTGCTGGCGCTGGCTGCTGCCCTTGCGTTGTCACTCTGCTGCCGCCGCGCGGCCCCGCCGCTGTCACCGGACACCAGGTACGTGGTCATCACAACAAGTAACCTAAGACACTCAGTGGCTGTGGGGCGGCGCGTGCGCAGTGCTGGCGCTGGCTGCTGCCCTTGCGTTGTCACTCTGCTGCCGCCGCGCGCGCCCGCCGCTGTCACCGGACACCAGGTACGTGGTCATCACAACAAGTAACCTAAGACACTCAGTGGCTGTGGGGCGGCGCGTGCGCAGTGCTGGCGCTGGCTGCTGCCCTTGCGTTGTCACTCTGCTGCCGCCGCGCGCGCCCGCCGCTGTCACCGGACACCAGGTACGTGGCACGTCCACTGCTGGACATACGTGTCCTTCAATGACCATAAGTGAATAGGCTATAATGGCTAAAAATTATAATTAGTTCGTCTTTTAGCTTATTTAAAAATAAAAGACACGTATTTTTTTTTGTTTATAAATTAGACTAAAAATTAAAAAGTTATAGCCCGTTGAAATTACGCGTGACGTCACTCGGTGAGGCATTTTTACGGGAGCGAGTGACGTCAAAGACACCCACTCCTAACTTTTGATCTTTGCTATTTTTTATTTGAATGAAAAAAGGAAAAATACGTGTTTAATACATTTTTATGATCTAAAATACGGACTAAATATAAATATAATTTTGACCCCCAAAACATCCCTATTACCCAAGACACACAGCGCCACCTAGCCACAGCTTCAGAAGACACTACCAATTGGCCACCAAGTCAGTCATTCATAATTATAGTGACGGCCTTTTTTTCGAAATATCTTTTCCACTGGCCAAAAGAATCACGTCAATTCGTCTCTCGTTTTGCCGTGAAAGGAAGACAAACATACAGGACAGACACTTTCCCATTTATATATTAGTATGATTTAAGCGAATCTTAAGAATGTTTCTAGGTGTTTGCAACACAAAATATTTTGTAATTTTATTTTTATATAGTAGCTCGACATAATGCTTTTCTACGCCTCATGGAAAGCGAAAGAGAAGCCCAAGTCGCTGTGACAACGGGCAAGTAACTGATCAGTTACCTGTCAGTTGCCACCGCCATGCCGGCCCCAACCCCTAACCCCAATCACCGGCAGAAACACGACCCGGAGGTCATTGGCTGCGGTATTCTATAGGGTGGAGGTCTTCCCCGGACGGGCGGCTCAATTCGAGCGAAGATTCGCTATGACCTACCTCTCTGTAATTATTTATCCAGTGTTTTCTTTCGCAGCACGTACCAAAAGTCTCCGCCTCGCGGGGCATCAAACACCGCGACCTGTGGATCCACCACGACCGAATGGAGCTGAAGCATATGGACAAGAGCCCTACACAGCTCCGCTAGTAAGAGTACGAGTCATCACGTCACACCATACATTTAATAAAAAACACCTACATCATACATCAGGGGGATGTAAGGGAGCGACCCATCTTTTCGCTCCAAGCCACCCTCACCAGCCCGTGGTGCATCCTGCCGAATAACAAACGAGGCGCTGGCAACCGACTGGTGGCGGTATAACCATTACGATTGAAGGCGTAGCTAAATACACAGGCCCGATGACGGGCAGCAGCGTCACCGGAGCGAAAGCTACGCCCTGCGATCGCCAACCCTACACAGCTCCGCTAGTCATCAAGTCACGCCATACATTTAATACTTACACCATTACATCATCCATTACATCATCAGCCCATTGCAGCCCACAGCTGGGACATAGGCCTCTCCAGTTGTTCGCCACTTAGGTGGTAACATCTGGAGGATATACCCATATTCGCCACGCTGGGCAGGCGGGTTGGCGATCGCAGGGCGTAGCTTCTTGCTCCGGTGACGCTGCTGCCCGTCATCGGCCTGTGGCATTTAGCTATGCCTGTCAATTGTGATGGTTATAGCCCACCAGTCGGTCGCCAGCGTCTCGTCTGTTAATTCATGATGCACCGCGGGCTTGGATCGAAAATTGATGGAGCGACCCACACCACCTTACATCTTACATCCCACCCCATATAAAACCCCATTAAATGTAAGCAACAAAATGGATAGATGTTTGGCTGGCACCGACTCCAAAAATAAGATAATTGTAATATTTAAATAATTATAGTTATACATATAATATGTAATAAGGAGATAATTACTTACGTTATTTATCGCTTTTTAGCTTTGATCGTTTGTGGTTTTTTTGAAATCGGTTTTATCATTTTTTCATAGTAGCTCGATATAATGGCTTCCCTGCGTCTGATGAGAAGCGGAAAGGGAAGCCCAAATCGCTGTGACAAAGGGCAAGTAACTTGTCAGTTACCTGTCAGTTTGCCACCGCCATGCGGCCCAACCCTAACCCCCCACGAGCTCCGGAACGGAAACCTACTCACCGGCAGAAACACGACCGAGGTCATTTGGCTGCGGTATTCTATAAGGTGGAGGTCCTTCCCCGGACGGCGGCTCAATCGAGCGAAGATTCGCTATGCCCTACCTCTCTTAAAAACTCTCGTGTCTTGCAGTATCTGCGGGCAGCGTGGAGGCGGGCAGCGCGCTGCTGTCGTCGACACTGACCCTGCCGAGAGCAGCCGACTACGAGCCGCCGCCGCGACCGCCGCGCCGCCCCTCGAGCCGCACTACGTACCCACCTATGTCGGTGAGTGTGGGTGCCATATACCGCGTATCGGTCAATAACGGGCACTACATACCCATATGTGTGTCAGTATACCGCGCGTCGTAGTCTATTTGTTTAAAGTTATGTGCATATTTTGTTAATTTTCTTTTTTTGCTTTAATCACGCGCGTTGTAGACTAATTTGTTTAAAGTTATGTGCATATTTTTGTTACTTTTCTTTTTTTTTTGCTTATTCCCGCGCGTTGTAGACGCGCGTCCGCGCTCGCGCGGCAGCGACGAGGCGTGCGCGTCGTGCGCGGCGGGCTGCGCGCGCGCGCTGCACCGCGCGCACGGGAGAGACATGTGCGAATATTCACGTGCGTTTTTTTTTGTTTTTGTTATTTTAATTTTTTTTTTTAATTTTTTGTTTGTTTTTTTTTATGATACTGCAAGCCGAGTCGCGCAGTGTTGATTTCTTCTCGGGATTTATAAAATGTTTTGTTAATTTTTTTATTTCTTCATTTTTTTTATTTTGTTATTTTACAATTCTTCATTTTTTATTTTGTAAAATAACAAAATAAAAAAAATGAACAAAATAAAAAATTTATATAAGTTTGTAATTTTTATAATTTTAATATTTTGTTATTTTTTTGGTTATTTAATGTTTCTTTATTTTTTCTACTGAGGCGGGAGTTGTGCAATATTTCAGACGACATCGCTTCAGTCACTGATGAGAGGCATTTGAGCATTATATGGCTCTGGTCGGTTATACCTACGCCCTGATCGCTCCCCGGCTGATGTCATGATTGTGTTACAGCGATGACCGGAGTGGGCGTGGGCGTGGGCGTGGGCTGCACGTCCACTTGTGAGCGGCGAGCGCACGCCAGCACGGGATGCCTGACAAGTGTGAGCATATACAGTGGTTGTGTAAGTTTGCTCTATGTGGCAAACAACCTATGTCCAGCAGTGGGCTGCAATAGGCTGATGATGATGATAATATCTACTGATTGAGCCCGATCAAATTATAGGCCCATAGAAGGTCTGTTGATTTTTTTATGCAAGAGGCGACAGACGAGTAAATGTGATGGTAAAGCAGTCGACACCGCCCATGGACAAATCGAGTTTTGGAGTCGCTGCCGGCCTTTTAAATATGAATACGCTTTTTTCTTGAAAGTTTCCCAGTCGTAGCTGTTCGGAAAGACTTTCATAGGAAGTAGAAGTAATTCTTGATTGTAATCTGTCATGTGTATAGATAAATAAAATAAAAATAAATAGGAAGTCGGTTCCACATAACCGAGGTGTTTGCGGTGTGTACCTAACCTGTTACCCCCTCTTGTGGTGTTACAGAGTACGCCGCTGCTGTCAGGGTTGGTTCCGCTGGTGTCGCCGCAGTCGTCGATGGCGTCGCTGCACCACCCCCGCACGCACCCCACCCCCACCAGCATCCGCACCCGCGCCCCGGCGCCTGTGAGTACTGTAGTTTTGATTGGCGGCAAATTTGGGTAGATAAATTGCCGGTATTTTGTGCAAATGTTGTAAAATATGGCGGTAACTCGTGGGCAAATGTTGTAAAATATGACGTTAACTCCTGGCAAATGTTGTAAAATATGACGTTAACTCCTGGCAAATGTTGTAAAATAAGACGTTAATCTGTGCGAAATGTGTAAATATGACGTTATTTCGTGCAAATGTGTAAAATATGACGTTAACTCGTGGCAAATGTTGTAAAATTGCCTGTAATTCGAGGCGAATATTGTGAAAGTTTGCCGATAATATGTGGCAAGGATGTAGAAAATATTAGTATGATTGTTAATTACTTGGATAGTGCATGTTTGTGTCAAATAAAATAAATAA